>NHNX01000020.1:507244-748776 GCA_002786045.1 Zasmidium angulare
CCCGCCAGCCCCTCCCCCTCGCTCAAACCACTCCCGGCCCCATCTAAAGCCCCATACCTCCCCTCTCTTACCCTGCCAGAAGCCCACCGAGGCCACACCGCAACCCTCCTCCGATTCCACAGAACATAGCCCACGCCGCCCAGAACCACCAAAGCCATGAGGACGAAGAAGAAAATCATCCAGCCATGACCCCCAGCAAGGTGTCCAGCGACTACATCCCCTTTGAACACATATGCCAACGCAATCCCCATGACAGGCTCCAGACTGCCATCTTCGTTCGCCATAGGCTGGTACTTCCACGTGTCGTAGTGTGCCTTCACCCGCCACTCGTCTCCCTCCTGCACCTCGCCCGCGTCGATGCAGTGGGACATCTCGCTGATGTGGCCATCCTTATACTGCGGAATGGACGTACACACCGGGCTGCCATTCCTTAGAATTTCCAGCTTCTCGCCACCGTCGTGCAAATGTCCCGCGACGGAAACAACCACGCCGTCAAAATCAGCCGTCATAATCGGACTGCTGTAGGAGAAATAGCTTTCGTTCGCGGCTGGTCTCTCGGATCCCGAGCACCCGCCGATGTCAAGCCAGTAAGGCGTGACGGACTTGAGACTCTCGCTCAGAGGCTTCTCCATGACGCCCCAAGTCACGCTAACCATAACCTCCCTCTCCTCCTCAGACATATTCATAAGTTCCCCCGATAACCGCATCTCATCTCCTTCCCAGAAAACGTACCCCACAGCCCCGTGAGCGCTCTCCCCAAAGTCCACCACACTTCTCTCATTCCCGCTCGCGAAGAACCTCTCCCCAATCCCATGTCCTCCCTTCCCACCACCACAGACAGGGTCTTTGCGGCCGAGGTTCTGGAGAACGATGTGGTGCATCCACATACCTGTGTCGGCGTCTGCTCGAGATCCATCGTCGGTGAAGTCCAGATGCGCTTGCATGTAGGTTACAGCGCAATCCGTGCAGGGCGGCGCGAGCGGCTCTTTGGAGTAGAACTGCATCATGCCGTTGTTGTGGCTGCGCGGAGGTACGGTGTAGTTCCCGTAGGTGACTTTTGTTCGCATGGATTCATGTCTTGGCGTAGCAGCCGCAAGACAAGGCGAGACGGCAAGGACTCCCAGGAGGGTCGTTAGAAGTGGTGTCATCTTCGCCTGTCCAGGGGGGCTTGGCTGCGAAGACTTTGGAGAGGCTAGCGCTTGTTCATTCGAAGACTGGATCCTGTTGTGCTTCGACGTCAATGCGCTCGTGGCTGGGAGGAAACGGTCGTTGTGGTTTCCAGAGGTGAATCTTTCGTTGCTTGCAGGAACGACTCAAGATGAAGCTAGCGGTTGCCTAGACGTGAAAGACTTGGGCTTCGCATGGCGTTTCAGCAACCGTACTATTGGGAACGTGTACGAAGGTGAAGTCTCCTTCGTGGAGATGGCGGTAGGACGCGACATCGACGGGGCGCAGTCTGGCGAATTGAGCCAATGGAATGTTTTCCCAGTCGGCGGGAAGGATTCAGGAGAGATCGTCCAGTTCGGATTCGCATTTCGTACTGTCCGTATTGAGGCAGCAGCATTCGAGGTTGCAAAGGTCGAATGCCTTCGAAATGGCTAAGATGTTATGATGTTGTTTGCCTGCGTCTTATCGTGCTACGGTATATATGTTCAAAAATCCAAATGTGCCAGCCTTCGCGGCGTTTTCCTTCCTACCAGCGCCATCGCTCATGCTAAACAGCAACAAAATTCTTCCAAACATCGTCAAACAAGATCCCACTCTATCCAGCTCCCCAAACGCCATTTCCTCTTCATGAGGTATTGCCCTCAGTGACTTGTGTCGTCGTGCTGTCTGCCGTCTTCTGCACATCCACAGACTTCACCTCCCCTGTCTGTCCATTCGTCAACTCATCCGCCTGTCCACTCTTCGAAGCCTCCTTCGCCGCCGCCCCAGGCCCATCCTTGGAAGTATTGTTGTCAACCACCGGACTAGGACTAACATAATCCGTCAACACTTTCTTCAGCATCGGCCGCTTAATCGGCTTGGCAAGGAAGTAGTCCATCCCACTCCCATAGCACTCATCGATATTACTCTGTTCCGCAAAAGCCGTCAGCGCGACGATCGGTCTCTTGAAGCCGGATTGTCGAATCAATCTCGTGCTAGTAAGTCCATCCATATTCGGCATCTGTACATCCATGAAGATGAGGTCGAAAGGTTGCAGGGACTCGGATCCGACTGGTGGTGGTTGGGGCTGAGATAAGTCTGCGGGCGCTGAGTGTGTTTTGACGAGGTCCAAAGCTTTCTGCCCGTCCTCGGCGATGGTGACATCGTGTATTTTCTCGAGCTTGAGCATGCGGAGGATGACTTCCTGGTTGACTTTGTTGTCTTCGGCGACGAGGACGCGGACGTGGCTGAAGTCGGCGCCGGTTTGCTTTTTGCCTTCTCGGGCTTCTTTCGTGGCTTGTTTGACCGCTTGCCGGAGGGGGTTGTCTGGTGCTTTCGTAGTCGTTGGACTCGGTGCGACGTCGTGCGGTTTCTTTTCTACCTTCGGCTTCGCAGATGTGTCCACTACGATCGTGTTTGGGGCGACGATCCCGCCGTTACTGCTGCGGCCTGTAGACTGCCTGCTCAGAGACGAAATCTCGGGCTTCTGGCTCGCCATCGACTGTCTGCGCGATGCAGTTGACGATGCGTTCGTGATGGCATCCTGTGAGGATTTAGGCGTGTCTGTGCGTAGCAGCACATGGCGGAGTGGCACTTTCATGGTGAAAATGCTGCCTTCACCCAGCTTGCTCCTGACACTTATACTGCCTCTCATGAGCGCAGCAAGCTGCGAACAGATCGACAAGCCAAGTCCAGTGCCGCTGTGCTTCCTGCTCAAGCCGACATCGCCCTGGACAAAAGGCTCGAAGATGCGGTGCTGATCTTCTGGCGCTATGCCGGGTCCTGTGTCTTTGACTTCGAACTCGATGAAGAGGTCTTTCCCAGGCGGTGCGACGGTTTTCTCCTGAGCCTGCGAAGTCTCGCGTGGGTTGATGAAGTTTGCCGTTCCGCTGCTGACGGATCCGAGCATTGTGGAGTCGCGTTTGCGTTGGCCTGGCTGGCTTCCATGGTCATGTGCAGATTGGCGTCTTGTTGGTCGTTCTGTCAAACACCTCACGGTGACCGTCACTGATCCGTCCTCCGGTGTGAATTTGAGACTGTTGGAGACCAAGTTGATGATGACCTGCAACAAGCGGTGGATATCGCCCCATAGTGTGATGTCTCTTAGCCTTCCAGATACCCCAAAGACGTCTCCGTGGGCTTCGTCGAATGTCACGTTGAGATTGATCCTCCTGTCTTTCGCCTGCTCTCCAAAGATGGATGTCACTTGCGTTTCCAAGTCGCGCAACAGGAACTCTTTCTCTTCCAACATTAACACCTGATGGCCAACCTGGTTGGTGCTAAAGGTCAACAGATCGTTCAGTGTCCGAAGTAGAAGATCACCACTCTTGTAAATGATGCCGAGAGACCTTCTCAATTTCTGCGGGTCATCTTCTTCCATGCATACAGCGCACATACCCAGGATTCCGTTCAGTGGCGTCTTGAGCTCGTGGCTCACGTTGGCTACGAACATCGTTTTACTTTCATTCGCCGCTTCCGCCGCCTTCTTGCTGTGCTCGAGCTCGATCGTCCGCTGCCGTACACGATCTTCAAGCTTCGTATACTGCATGAACAGCTCGTCGGACATCTCGTTGAAAGTCTTGATCAGATCCGACATCTCATCTTTGATCCATGACTTCCGCGTCTTGACTTTGCCCGGTATGCGAAACTTCTTTTCGTCGCCCTCCCGACTCTCCACGTGGGAAGCGTTCCTTCTGCTTCTCCACCTAGTGACGGCGGTGAAAATGGTGTCTTTTCGGGAAGGCGAACACTCTTTGCCCGCAGTGGAGCAATCCTGACTGAAGTCCTGGCTGCTCCCATACCCGCTGCCACTTCGATGTGGTGTATCGATGGTCTCTTCGGTTGCGGCACGAAGCCAGATAATCGGTCGAATGAACCAGTGAGCCAGGGGAAACGACACGATGAACAAGAATCCTGCGACGCCAAACAAGCAAGTCAGGATGATCGTCCTGAGCGTGTTGATGGGTTCCCAAACTTCGCTTCTGGCCTGTTCCACAACTACAATCCAATCTACCAGGTCTGTCGGCGGCATCGAAAACCCTACAGACACACGTTTATTCTCCTCGTTGTGCGTTCGTATCACGCTGCCGACATCGTTGTCATCGTCGTCATCGGCCGAATAGTCCTGCATAGCATCGGCTACCGCAGGGTAGTTGCGAGCAGGAAACGGAGGGTTGTTTGTGCCAACGATATGTCTCGAGTGGCGATTCTTGGCGCTGCTGTTGAGCGGGATGAGGTACCGCACTTCAGTGTCTTGAGCCTCATCATGACCAAGAATACCAGGCGCGAAAAGGTTGGTGCTGTTGACAGGTCCAAGTAGTAGAGTCTCTCCCGTCTTCCCAAGGCCTCGCTGATCCTGAATAACTGACTGTATCAGGCGAGCGTCTGTGACGACCGTCACCCAACCAAGCACATCGGTGTCGTCTGTAGTGTTCACCACCGCTAGCGTCAGGGACAGCAGCGAAAAGGTCTCGTTCACGAGGAGTGGCCCCAGGACAAGCGTGTTGTTGGGCAGAATCGTGAAACCGTTGTACTCCGCCACGTAGTTGGCGCCTTCCATGCGACCTTCCACGGGATCTGTGACTTGCGATACGGTAAGATTTGGGTAAAGGGCCGGTGGATAGCCGCTCGAGCCAGGGTCACCCAAATGCGCTTGAGTACCGTTCTCGTTGAGCCAAGGCAGTGTAATAGACGTGGCGCTGGAGCCCGTGCCATTGAACACGCTGTACCGACCTGCTGGACCAGATGTATTTCGCGGGAATACCATACCTTGAAGCACAAGAGCGTTGCTGAGAGGACCTACATCACCAAGCGTTGCCTCCAGGTCCGCTTGTGCCAGAGACCAGTTGTTCGTGCTGTTAGAACCATTGTTGTAATATTGCAAGGCGCCTTGCAACACAGCCCGAGTCGTGACAAAGGTAGCAGCAGTCTGCATCAGCTCCAAATTGTAGGCGAGCTGGGCGGCCTTCAACGAAGCAGTCGTCTCGAGTCGCTCGGCGGCAATGTTCAACACGAAGCTGTGGTTGACATACCAGGTGGCCAGCGCGAGTACAGCGAGTCCGATACATCCTGACAAGATCAGTAGCAAGGACAGCTGCTGGCGGACCGATATTCGCATGGCGGTCGGTGTTGGAGCCCTCTCCCGGGCGGGAGAAGCTCCCAGAGAGCGTCCTGGGTAGAATCCGTGGCGACAGATGCGCTGCCAGGCCAGAGAAGGTGTTTGTCGAGGTGTTTGTCGGTCGTTCACGGCGGCCTAGAATAGCCCATCTACCCCCACCTCATCTCCAAGCGTTGCCGCAGCCACGGAGCATCTAGGCAGGACGTGTCGTCGTGTTCGTCCGGGGGTGGCCACGCGGCGCTCACTGCAGGTGTCCGGGAGGTGTTTTGGCGTCCAGTCGACGGATGTCGGAGGTGAATTGTCGCGTGGTCGTTGTTGATGGCAGCGATGAAGGGTTCGCAGATTCCACAACCATCCTTTCAGAGGCTCAGCGGCCCTCAGCCTACGGTGGCGCCGGGGGTTGCTGACCGAGAAGATCCAGAAGCCCAGCAGGCCGGGATTGGACGGCGATGCAGAGATATTCAGCTGGGTCAGGCCTTAGTCAAATCCAACACAGGGGGTTTGAATCTTCACGGTCCCGAAGTAGATGCAGCTTGACCGTAGCGAGAATACGATACAGTATATAAGGGAAAACATGGCGCAAGGTAGCACCTCTTTTGGTCTTCCGGTCTCGGTCGTACCAACACGTGTGGAGGAGCGAAAGGAAGCTTGGCGCAAATCTCCGCTCGTCTTCGGGTCTCAAGGACCGCATATCAGCCCAGTCTTTGCTTTTGGACACTGAAGAATGTACTCAATTTGGTGATTGTGTATGGTCCATGACCATTTCTCAACATTGTCTCTTGTTCAGTAGTTCTCTGCTTCCGAAGAATGCTTCTGATGAGCGTGCTGCCCTTCATCCCCGATGGCAGGAACAGGCGGAGCAGTTGCCAAGATCGATCCCTGAAGCCACTCGTCGATTCTTACCGCCAGCCGCACCGCTATAACTTATTCAGCAGTGGTCAAGATCGAGCAAGATGATGAGTGAGCCACAGGCGGTGATCTTCTTCTCTCCCTCTGACTGATCGTGTGACGAAGCATAAGTGCCATGCAGCCCGCTTTCGCTATGCCATCTCTCAGCACTGGATGTGCTCGTCGGCTGCCTGTACATCCACCGGGTCTGCTTCGCCCGAATTGGTCCTGCGTGCAAGGATGTCGCTGACCCGAAACCGGACGAGATGTTGGCTGCGTCGTTTGCGTGCAAACGAGGGATAAGGCCAAATGTGCCTTGAAGGACTACGAAACAGCAGGCTCGTTGTATCTCTTGTTTCGAGATGATAGGACGACGGATACGATACTCATAACAGGATGATTCGTTCTGAGTCTGGAAAGGAGTCAGGATGGCAAGGGCTCCGGACGCAACAGTGATGTCGACTACCAGTATCTGCAGTGTGGCCGGCAGCATGCCAACTCACTGCGAGTGAAAAGGCTGCCAATGGTCACTCGACTTAGGACGACGAAATTAAAAGGACGAATTGAGAAGCGCACTCACGTGTCACAAGATGGTGGATTTGGCGAGTGAACGGTGGTGGGGTCATATCTCAACAAACGGCACCAACTTCCAGCGCGCACACTTCCACCAGAACGACACCCGACTGCTTCAGACACTCTTCTCGTCGAACCGCACCCTGCCTCGAACTTCCTTGCGACATCTTCGCGACCACAACACAACAAAATGAAGCCGCTCGCGACTTTCCTGGCAGTGGGCCTACCATGCGCCTGCACCGTCGTCCTCGCCCTGTTGCATGTTCTGCAGGCCAGGTCGGGCATGAACCAGATTGACGCGGACCCGATGTGTCTGGCCTACATCTACCTCTCTTTCATCTTCTACCTGCTGCACTCGAAGCTCGTGTAAGCCGCCCCACCGCCCGTTGAAGCTGTCAGACACATATATGCTAACTCAGGGACGACAGCACATACCTCGCCAACACCATCTGCGCCCTCTGCGCAAAGCTCGAGCCCGCCATCAACCGAACTTACGGCTTCTTCTCCTGGGTCACCACGATCGTCTTCATCAGCCTTGAATTGGCCACGTTGATCCCATTCGCCTACCGCGCACTCGCTCTTTTCGTGGCGGCGGAGCCCACAATTGCAGACGTTCTGTCCAAGCGGTTTGAAGTCGACGCCTGGATCCTGAGCTTTTTCCTCCTGGCCGTGTCAATCGTGTCGCAGAAGTACGTCCCTAGCCGTCTGCTCTGGGTGCGTTTCACGGCTGTGTACTTGATTGTGCTGGCTGCGCCGGCATATGTTCTCTGGGGCGGTCATTACATCGCTTCGGCGTCTCAGATTGTGGGGAGGATGTTGCGTGCGGGTCGAGGATCTTGAGTGTGTTTTCGCTGGGAGCGGTCGCAGGGATGAAGGTGGGATGCTGCGCTTTCAGCCACTGGAACCGACCTATCAACATGCTGTGGTTACGGCTCGCTTGCCAGTGCAGCTCGCGAATGAGATAAGGAGGAAGGACTCGACCTAGAGGGCGTTTGGACGATCGAGACCTGGTCACATACGTGGCTACCTATGGTTTGTACGTGCACCGTTCAAAACAACGTGCGAGAGATATTCTCACCAGCCCTTCCTGATCCCGTTGATAACCGTGTGCTTAGCATATACCATGAAGAGCATGCGAACTTTGAGGCCGTGTTGCACAACAGATTGAGGCTGTGTAGCATATTGAGGCTTAGAAACAATCAAGCAGGATACAAGTCACACTACCTGGCCCTTATCTACAACATTGGCATCATTCTCTTCGTTTCCCGAAGGATACATCTGCTGAAAGGCAGAAGTAAGAAGACGCGCAACAACAATTCATCACGCATCCCAGGTTGGTGGTCGATATGGAAGAGTTAATAGAGTCTTCCGTGCTCAGCCCACTGCTGGACCCGAAAACGCAAATCCGTATCCTCCGCATCCATCCTGGACATGACCGCGACGACATCTGCTGTTCTATATCTATATTCGATTTGGTCGACGCTCCTCCATACAAGGGGATCTCGTACATGTGGGGTGATCCGCATGCTGTGAAGGCTATAAAAATTGATGGAGCAACCCACCTGGTACCACGAAATTGCCACTACGCACTTTGGCAAGCCCGCTTGCATGGCGCAGACAATGTCTGGATCGACTACCTGTGTATACGTCAAAACATCATGTCAGAGAAGAATCATCAAGTCGCAATGATGGGTCAAATCTACGCAAGAGCCGCGGGTGTCCTAGCTTGTATTGGAGAAGCCACTTGTACCAGCACGAATATATTTAGACTCTGTGACGAAATTCGGGCAGCTGTGCCTTTGCTGCCTATCGGAAATCAATGGAGAGACTGGATATCGTCGAAAGGCGAAGCATACGCGCAAGACCTATGTTCACTTGTGGAGAAATTTTCAGAACATGATTGCCCTTACTGGCGACGCCTATGGATAATTCAGGAGTTGGCCCATGGCGCTTCCACGTCTATCGAAGTACTCTGTGGAGCAAAGCGCGTACCATGGCGGGCCATTTGGCACTTGGTGGATATTTATGAATATCTGACGGATGAGCTTGAGGAATCATTACCATGTCCTGCGAAGGAACCATTAGCACATTCCCTAAGCGGGTTGTGCCAAATCTTGGGCCACACGCCGCTTCCGCTTGGGTCGTTGCGCATTCTTTGGAGAGCAGAGTGCAGTGATCGCAGAGATAAGATCTATGGACTTTTGAGCCTTGTGTCCTGGCCAGAAAAGAGACCTCCCATAACACCCGACTACCAGAAATGCCGCATGGATCTGGCTTGCGAAGTTCTGGAGTACCTTGATGGGGAAACATATGCCGTAAGAAATCTTTGCATCTGTCTGTTGTTCAGCCGAGAAAGTCTCTATGCTAAATACTATCAACAACCAAGTATTCAGAGCAGTGGCGTGGCCGTGAATGAGCACAAAACACCATGGAGCACAAGTATCCAGCGATGTCTTAGAGTGTCCACCGATGCGAAAGGTCTCTTGATCGTAGATGCAGAAAGACTGAACGCTATGGACTCGAGTACAGCCATGGCATCTTGGTCGAGAGCACTTTACGCAGTTGCCGCTGCTGTACCAAGTTACCCACAGAATGAGGAATCCACAACCGAGACCGTGATTGTATCTCAGCTCCTTTACAACACTTCAGGTCAGCCTGTCCTAGCTGTCTCATCGGAGGTTGAGAGCGGAGATATAATTGTGAAATGTCGTGACATTGACTCTCTGGTGGTTTTACGAGAGACTACCGACAGTGGCTATACACTCGTTGGCCTTGCAGAAGTGCTTAGTAGGATTAGTCTCTCGTCATTTGACGATGCAAGATCCTGCAACTGCTTTCCGGATCTCAAGGACGTGGATTGGGAGGACTTCAAGCTTACGCTCTACCTCACCAACCCAGACATCTTATTCCTCATGGCTTGGAGGGCCGAGGAATTTGCTGAGAGGGACGACGAAGGGTTGGGCACAAAGGTTTGGCCAACAATGGTTGTGCTCCCAAGTTACGGAGGCCAAGCGCAAATTACACACTCTTCAATTGGGACTGTTCAACCGCTTGTTACACACTTGATGGAGCACCATGGAAGCCCCGAATACTACGACGATGAGTGGCCGGGACATGGACAGGCGAAATGCAGGCATTGTCATTATTTCCATGAGGGGCATATGTGTCGCTTATGTCCTGGAGGCATCCACGACGTGGAGGCTCACTGCGGCTGTCAATCTGATGAATAGACTTGGTACGCTGACCCTGAATCTTACTGTCTCGATCTCTTCGCCTTCTCTTAGCTATAGAAAGAAATAATACTGGGGCGGGACGTTATCCAGCTCGCATCAGAATACTGAGCCTCATCAGTCAATCCTCAACGTTTCAGGACATCACGGAGATGAATCACTGTGACTACAATACAAAGAAGGTCTTTTTTAACGAAGTGTTGGACGAACTCCGTGTTACCTGTATTACAACACTAGCGGTCTATCCGCTATTGCTATGGTACCTGCTGCCATCATAGAACCCTAATTTTCCAGCCTCTTTGCCGAACTTCCAAAACGGAGTTCTCACATCCACCAGTTTCCCATAAATGAGCCTCTGCCGGACCTCGCCAGGATAAGGCTCGGGAGACTTTGACAGATCAGGAGACTGTGGCCTGTAGCCGTCCGTCGAATCGTCCCCTTCAAATTGCTGTGTGCGGGATGGCTCATTGTCATCATCCTTCGTCAAGGCTTCCAGTATGCTCTGCATCTGGTTCTGCATGGCCTTCTTCTGCGTCTCCGTAGACGCCGCCTTGGGGACAGATGAAGACTTTGCTTCATTCTTGGGGACGGCTCTCCATCTTGAGTCAGCCTTGCTCTTAGCGTTTCTGATGGGCAGAGCCTTGGCAGAAGGTCGCTTCAAAGGTTCAGCCTTAGCAGGAGCGGTGGTTAGCGGCATTGTCTCATGTGTGGTCTTCGAGCTCTCACCTTGCTTGATGCTAGGATCATATCTCGGGAAAGACTCCTTCGCATCATCCTCGTCGCCATCATCATCGCTTTCATCGTCTGTCTTATAATCATGCTTCTTGGTCAACGCTCGTCGTCGCTGCGTCGCCTTCCCCACGATCTTCTCTTCAGTCCGCGACTTCGATACCTTCGTGGAATCAGGCCCGTAAGACATGACAGGGCGACCAGAGCTTCCACGAGTCACCGCCCATCTGCAGGTACCGTTAGGAAGCCTTCCACTCCCTGCGCTGCGACGACTTACCATAGTGGGACTGTTGTGGTGATGCTGGCCGAGAGTGGTTGTGTGTTCTTTTTTGGAAAGATGAGAGAGAAAGACCAGCTTCCTCTCAATCTTGGGTTGTGTGTCGGGTTTGGAATCGATGAGAAGTTATGGCGGTCCATAGTGCAAAGAGCACCGTATAAGTATGGCAGGCGTTCAAAGAAAATCGAGACAAAGCATTGTCGACGTCGTCACAAAGCCTTTGTGAAGCGAAAGTGCTTCCTTTGTCTGATCGAAGCCACGCCATCGTGGACGACAGGACGAAGTGAGCCTATTGGTGACTCGGTGTATAAAATTCATGGTACCTTGCTAATGTTAGCACCCCTCTAATGCTTGATACAATCGTCCACTTACTTGAAATATATAGAAAGAGAGACGAAAGTATGTGCACTCAACAGAATTGACCTAGGGCTGCTGGATCAGCTCTTATACATTCACGGGAGAAGGCGCGCTGCTCATGTGAGTACGTCTCAAGCTCCATCAAGACAGTGGCTTGAAAAGAAAGACCTCGTTGACCAGCAGGAGGGTATGCTGAAATCGTGGCGCTCCAGGTCTTGATAGCGGAACAGGCTGAAACTGTAGCTAATCGAGCAGCATTCAGTGGTGCTTCGAAGAAGAGTGCTGCGCGTAAGCTTTGTTCTCATACCAGCGAAAGGCGTTCGAATAAAGAGACACGTGAATGCCATTGTGTAAGGACTAGACCCAACCTTGAGGGATGTCGAGGTTCGTCTCAATGGGCGTTCTTTGTACGAACGCTCAGAGCCTCGAGGTCGCGCGAGTCGTGCTTCTTCGACAAGAGACTTGAAAACAAAACACGAAAGAAAGAAAAAGACCAAAGTTTCAGAGTTTCAGAGTGTCTCTCATTCCATCCTCCTATCTACCTCCCTCTCCACGTGTACTCAAAGAGGCAGCAAAAGAGTACAGATATGTACAACCTACCAAAAGAAGTGCATACTGTACACATCCTCAACCCAAATTCCAAATCTCTCTCAAGATCAAGGACCAGATCAAGGCTGCCCGGAGTTACTTTGCCGAAGAGATCGCTCTCTTTCCGTCTCCTCCCCAACCTCTCTGTCTCTCTCCAACCACAACTTCAAAACATTACAAAAAACACCCATTCCCTTCTATAGTTTGTTTTGTGTTGCAACGCCCCCATTATCCCCCAATGATCGCGCAGAACCCAGCCCTTGGGTACACTGCGCTACTTGCTGAATGTCGAAGGCCGCGCCCACCAATCGAGAAAACTGTTCTTGGTACAATAGCTGTCGAAATGAGGGATCGAGAATGGAAGCAAGGTGTGTGGCGAAAGTATCGATGTATGTCGTCGTCGTCGGGGGCCGTATGTGCAAATGCTAAGCAAGTCGAAAAGCAAGCGAGCCAGCCGTAGTAGTGCGCCGTCGTCCGAATGTGAAAATGCAGGCCAGTGGTCGTTAGGATGAGCGCTCTGTCATGTCGTTAAAGGGGATCCACGCTTATGCTCGAGAGATCATGTCCATCTTGGGACGAAGCTGTGCGTTCAGGTCGTCCCGCGTCGTAACCATCTCCTTGGGGATGCGTGAGACTCGGTACGCTCCGTCACGAACAGCATTCCTCTGTACTGCTGAGATGCCGGAGCGGTTGCTGCGTATGCTGCCAGCATCGCTTGGCGAGAGCATGGGATCTCTGATCTTGGACGGTGGTGCGAAGTCGAGCGCGGTAAAGGTACCCGACTTTCGCAGATCGTGAGGTGATGGCAGGACAGCCAGATTCTCGAACGACGACGCAAGAGGTGTGAACGCCCGGACAGCTGGACTGTATGGACGTTGGACACCGATCGGTGAGTCCGGTCTTCGCCCGTTCTGCAACTCTCGAATAGACGTCGGTGGAGCAAAGTCGATGGGATTGAAGACCATGGCGTCCTCCTTCAACATGTATGGAGTTGGCAGACTCTGAAGTGGCATCGGAGGAGGCAACTTCTTTCTGGGCAATGATCTACCCCGTGGCCTGCCTGCCGACATGGTCGAAACCACCCTTTGATGAGGGTTGGCAGAGTTGCCGCTCACACGAGGCTTACCACGAGGAGGCGGCGTCATCGCTCTTCGACCTGGACCTTGAGCAAAAGGCTTCGAGCCTGGGGCAAAGAAGCCACCAGTATCTGGATCGTAGATGACACCTTCCAAAAAGTTGTAGTCATCATCATCGTTGTCGTAGTAATGGCCACCAGATGGGTTCGGTTTGCTGTCATCAAAATACTCCTTGTAGAACGACCTGATCCTATTGGCACGGACTTCGGGGTTGTCCTCTGTTATCTCAGGTGGCAGCGGCCGCATGCCCATGACAGACAGTCGGTTGCCTTGGGGTCCGATGACCGAGAGCCTAGGCTGGTTTTTGCCGGGCGGCGGTGCCTGGAGAGTAGGTACTGCTGGCGGCTGTGGAGTCTCTTCGTAGTAGATCATAGCAGGATCGATGTCATACGGCTCAGGCTCGTTAATGATGGGTCCAGCAGGGGCAGCCGGTACCTCGTCACCATAATTACTCGACTCAGGGCGCTGTTCAGTATGAATAGTGGACATGGAGTCTTTTCGCGGTGGTCGAGGTGCGCTGTTCGCACTGGTCGAAGACAATCGCGGCGGCATTTGCTGTGCTACTGGCTCTGGTTCGGTGGGTGGAGCGGGAAAGGCTTCGCTGATGTCTGGCAGATCCTTGTCGGCACTCGCTTTGCGACTCGGTGGAACATTTCGACCCATCGAGCTGTGCATCTGGCGAGGTGGAAACTCGCCTGAAGCGTGTGATTCATGGGGTGACATGGAATCGGCACGTTTGCCAAACGATTGCGACATCGGTCGGGCATTGGCGATGAGTCCAGCATTGTCTCGTACCGCTGAGTGATGTCCAGTTGACATGGAGTATAACGAGCCCTTGTCATCATTCAAGCGACCGAACCGTATCGAATCGTTGTCGGTCGAAGGCCTCATCATGGTCACAGGCCGGTAAGGATCGTGCTCGTCGTGCATGCTACGTGACATGCTGTGTAAGGACTCGCGGGAGCCCTGCAGACCGGCGGGAAGAAGGTAAGGTGAGCCCATGTGCATATCCATTGACAAGCCGTGGTCTCTCCTGGGCCTGCCTGACGCTGGGCCAACCTCAGTGACTGTCATTTCTGGTCCCTTTCTCCTCGAATTCTTCGATGTCGTGGGCTCAATGCCGTCCATGCCAAAGTCCAGAGATTTGTGTGGGTCATTCAGGTCCTCCTGTTTCTGCTTTTTCAAGTGTCTTCGGTGCAAGAAGATCAAAACAATGACAGCGCATGACAGCGGGATGCTTTTGCGGCGTTAGTACAGTTATATATCATCAGGTGGTGTTGATACTCACACAACACCGAGAATGATGGCCAAAGTCTGGGTGTTCTGAACGGAGGCGGGTGTGACACATTTTGGGCTGCTGTCGCCGGCTTTGCATGTGGTCGAAGAACTGGTGGAGCTCGAGTCGCTATCGCTGTCGGACGCCCGCTGCACAAGCGTGCGAGTGATTTGTTGTATGCCATGGGCGGCACTGTCGACGACACGCTCCAGATTCCGGCTCTTTTCCAATAAAGGTAACTTCATGGCCAGAATGTTTCAGCAGTACGACTGCTTGGCGGAGCCGCTGGCCCAAGGAAGTGGAATTGTGAATCCAAGACGACGACGCGTAGAGGGGAAGTATTAGGCCAGCCTGGTATCGTGACGTCGGTTTATTGTGATGGTGAAGACAAAGGTGTTCCCTGTTTCGCAGCGATTCAGATTATGCGGTTTCAGGAGATTAGGTTTGTTGTTGCTGGCGGTGGGTAAGGAGTGACTCGGGGGTAGGTAGTATGTACAACGAATGACTGCGGTCAGTAGGTGGGAGGCGGTCGAAGGAGCGTGGTGGTGGGCGACATCAAACGAATGTGAGGCTCATGATGGCATGGCAGATGGCAGTGAGGTCGACGGATACGAGCGCCAGCGGAAGTGTGGGCGAGACGGGCGAGAGTCTTGTCGAAGGGTGATGGTCCTCCTTTCCGCGCCAGGAATGAAAGAAGCGCTTGGTCCAGCTCGCGAGACCGCCACACCCGCCGCGAGTGGCTTCGTCCGTCGCTAACTGCTTGGGGCCGACATGGGCTCGACGTCTGTTTGATTGCTATTTCATTAATGCTAGCCCCGATGCATCTTGTCCTCCGCTGCATTCGCTTGTCCTCGCATCTCGCATATCTCACGCCGCACCGCTGTGTCTAGATCAGATGTCTCTGGCTCATGTCGCTCGTTGCAACCTGAGACGACGGGTGCGATCAAGCAGCACGGGACGGTTTGGAAGTGGCTGTTAGAGAAGCCGGACAGTTGCGCCGCTGATGAATATAGTTCAGGTACACCCGCCCTGCCAGCCAATCGTGTCTTTCTCTCCGTGAAGCGTATGCAAGACACTGCACGACACTCTCACGCTATTTCGAGCCCCAGGTCTTGACCGCGAACCTCACCCCTCCCACGTCTGTCCATTGGCTGGACGGTGATGAGATAGATGTCACGACGACGTCTTTGTACATCGCTACACAGCACATATGCTTCAATCAAAGGTCTCTTCATTTGCATCAATTGTGAACACCTCGCTTGGACGAGTGTTCGACGATTGGTCGGCGCGATGGCTGCTAGCCCGCCGTTGCGCCCGGTTTTCCTCGTGCCATCCCAGCAAGCAATTTCCGGCCTTCATCCATCCCAGAGTTCCATCCCACCCATCTTCGTCCTTCCACATCCAGACGACGACGCGTCTATCGAGCTCCACTGCCACCACAAATTTACTGTGCAATGGACCGGTCTGCGCTCCGCCCTTCTACCATCGTTGACCTGGTCCTTATCCACGATAAAGCGTCTTCGATCCTGCTCTGCACCGCCACTTCTCCTGAACATATACACGGCGAGCAGAATCAATGACAAGAAGCCAGACGATTCATAGATGCTGCTTGCCATACCACTGGCCGCGAATTGAAAGTATCGCGAGCATGCGAAGACACTGGATGCGGTGACCTGCCTCTGCCGACAGTGCCGAAATCAGCTCCAGAATTGCTCCACCCCTGGGACCCATATATCGATTCCAGACTTCTTGTGACCTTTTCGAAAGAGTCCTTAGCATCTATGCCGGCCTGAAAAACGATGCAGAGGCTCGTGTTGGCCTCAGGCATGCTGACGTGCCAAGACTTGAGTCATATATTGGATTTCGACTTCCTCTTCTCCCATCTCGCACCACAACTCGGTGGTCCAAAGCTCGCATGGTCTAGTGGTATGATTCTACCTTAGGGACTGTTCGTTCTATAATGGTAGAGGTCCCAGATTCGATCTCTGGTGCGAGCCGATCACGTGCGTCCTTTTTGCATGTGATCGTCGCCGTTTTTGACCATTTTTACCCTTCCATACTTTCTACGCTTCTACGCCTCTCGGCGAGTCTACGCTGAGCCCTCTGTCTTTGAGCCTGCCCTTCCAAGCAATCCAATCGTTCTTTTTACTTATTGCATGGCTTTTCTATCGCTGCACACCACAGCAACCTACACGAAATCGACGATGAAATCAACGACCTCATGCTTGTCTCCATAGGTCCAAACACGAAACAACTACTTTCTTAGCCACTGGCAACGCTTTCAACGCTCAACGATGGGTCTGGAGTCGCTGGAATGACCGGTGAAAGCGATTCCACAACCACAGCCTCGTACCACCGCACCGAGCACTTCAGCTTCGACTACCCCAGACTCCACGCTTGCTAACGTAACACCACCCTACACCACCTTCAGCAGCACCTATTTGCAGCCGTGATTGAAAGAGGCCGCCTTTTGAGCTACAGAACTTGGATATGGCTGGATCTTGGCATTGATCTGTACGAGGTCTGATTCTTTGTGGTGAGTGGCGGGTCAGGAGATCTGAAATGGTCACACGCTTGGCATGGCGATGATTATGGAAGTGAGGGGGTCATGCTATCGAGCAAGCAGACTGTTCTAACCACGCCCCTCATGCTATATAGCCTTACCTCCTAGCTCATCTCTACCCTCATCCCCCTGTCCAAATAACACCTTCAAGCCCCACGTATGAACATCGAACATGCTCTCCAAACGTGCAGACTGGTCCGTGCCAAGCTCCCATCTTCCCTCCAGCAGCTAAACCTTCTCTCCCCAGCGAATACCATGGCAGCTACGAAGTCTGCACGACCTACCACATCGTCGCCTGGAAACTCGGCGTGGGAATCACACTCGCCGTGATCGCTATTTTGATAGGAGCGATTCAGCTTGTGGTGTATCGCAGGAAGAAGAAGTTGAGATTGCACAGGGAGATCGAGGAGAGGAATGTTGAGATGGTACCTGGATCGGCAGGGCTGGAGGGGGATGGCGGGAGGAAGGATGGGGTGCAGTCCATGCAGAGTCCGCCGCCGGTGTATGGGTCAGCAGGGGATGGGGTTGAGAGGAGGGTCTGATCCAAGGCACGATTTCACGATGTCATGAACGGACGAAACATTTCATGTGCACTGTCTATGTTTACGTTTCTCCCTCGAATCCCGCCTGCGGAAACAGACCACACATCTCACAACTTACTCCCCTCCCTGCCACCAACTCTCCTCTTTCCCTGCTCATCCCACTCGATCCTCTTCCCACTCCTCAAGCTCTCCTGCAACGCCTCCGCAACCTCCATCCCCTTAACCGCCACGTCTAACTCATAAGGCAACGCCTTCCCCTCTAGCACACACTGCGCAAAGACTCCCAGCTCCGTCACAAAGGCCTTCTCATACCGCTCGTAAAAGTCTGGAGGCACATCGTTCCCTATGCCATCTTTGTTCGCGATCGTGATGAGGTCCCTGCGTGGATGCAGATTGACTTTGAGTGTCGCTTCCGTGCCGATGATCTCAGTCGGATTGTCAAAGCCGTGATGCATGATGCGCGAGATGTAGTAGTAAGAAATCGGAGCAGGGGCTGTAGGCGTCGAGGGATACCACTCGACAGTGCCCACCGCGTTATCGACGTCGTCGATCTCAGCGAGTTCTTTGTGCAGAGCGATGGTCCCAATGGCGTGACAGGACTTAGGCCGGGCATTGTGGCCGATAAAGCTGAGAGTGAGGTCCACATCATGTACGGCGGTGTCGATGAAGATACCCGGGTTGGCCATGATGTACCGCATGTAGAACTCGCTGCGATCATACTTGTCGCGATTGTCGCAGCGAATGACCACGGGCGTGCCGATTCGACCTTGCTGGATCGCTGCGCGGGCGTTCTGGTAGGAGGCGTCGAAGCGGCGGGAGAAAGCCGTCATGATCTTCAGATGGGAGTATTGCGGTTGCGAGGCCATTTCTAAGATCTTTCGGCTTTGGTCGAGGTTCATTGCGAGAGGTTTCTCGACGAGGACGTGCAGGCCTTTCTTGATGCCAGCTACTACCTGCTCGTAGTGCACTTTGGTGGTGCTGGCGATGAGGAGTGCTTCGAGGCCTGGCTGTTGGATCATTTCCTCAAAAGATCGGTAGACCTTGACGCCGTACGGTACGAGATTCTTGTCGGCCCATTCGATGTCTTGGCCCATGGGCGAGCATGCACATAGTAGCTTCGTCGCCGGAACATAGTGCAATGCATTGAGAGCATGTTGTCTGCCAATCCTTCCCAGACCAACAACGCCAATGGCGAGTCGCTTGGGCTCAGTCGCTTGCTGGGCCATGGTTATAGTGGTGCTCGATGATATTCTGGGAGAAAACGTACTGCCTGCTGCTGCTGTCAGTCTAGCAGCATCGTGTTTTGCCTTCGGATTTCATATCCCGATACCTTCCTTTCACGTTCAAATGCCGGCGGTGTTCGCTGTGTTTGGCAGTGATGTGATGCGGGCGAGCCCAATGAGCAAGACAGGGCCGACTTAGACTTTGAAGGACATGGAAGCAGGCCCTACCTACCTACCTACATACTCTTGCGAAAGATCTTCCTGTGCGTGTCTTTGACACAGACGACTCACAAGTCGCTGGACTGGCAAGTGTAGATCACCGATGGGCAGCGTAGCTTCTGATCGTGCTGGTCATGGTTTCCTCTTCGGCACTTTGCTGTTCGCCATGTTCCCGTGTTACATTATTTCTTTCGAGAACATTCAGCGGCAGTGCCACACATGAGCAAGACTATAGCATGGTCACGAGTAGTGTAAGAGACGAATAGACAAGTCCGCATTCCTAGAGAGCTTGCCGTTGCTAAGTCAGCGGCCGGAAGATTCAACGGTCCCGTCCGTGCCAAAAATAGACGCAATTTACGAGCACAGCGCGATCCGAAGTTGAGCAGTCTGTTCCACTGCAACACCAGCACACACGGCGAAAGACAAGCGGCGCTGCAAATAGAAGGACCAAAAGACTTCCAAGAGCCGATACGAAGGATCACCACTGCCGTTCTGCCCACCGCTGCGGTCTGATGGAGAAGATTGCCCTCTTTTGGGTGGCACGCGCTATGAACCACGCCGGCGAGTGTTTGTATGGTCACATCGCCACCCTGTAACATCATCGCCAAGAACATGGTATGCCGCTGATGTCGCCCGACACCGTCACATCTCTCGTGTTGACGCTCTCTCGGCGAGAGATCTATGCCTGGGATGCTGGCTCTTCCGACGTCATGGCGACGCTTTACATGGGCTTTTACATTGCATGGGCATGGTAGCAAAGCATATAAGGATTGTGTAGGTACCATCGAAGAAGACTTATCCATCACACAGCAGCAGCAGCATCACTCAAGACTTAAACGCTCAAGACCAACCTCTACCAACACCACCAAACACCTTCAAGATGTTCTCTACATTCGCCCTCGCCCTTGCAACCACGGCCGCTGCCCTCCCAGCTCCCCAGGCCGGTACCACCACCCCTTTGAGATTTACCGGCATGGCTCTGCGCTCCGCCAGCCCAATTCACTTCGGCTCGATCAATGCCAACGGCGGGAGCTTCTACATCGGCAAGAACACCACGACCTACTGCCCCGAAGACTCGGCTGCCAGCTCCGCCTGCGACACCGCCAACACCAACCAGACCATCTTTGGCTACCTCAACGGCGAGGAAACGCTCTCTCTCTCCACCACCGTGCCAGGCGGACAGCAGGTCTACGTGACCGAGGGCGATGACACGATCGGTCAGCTCGCTGGCCAGTTGAGGTTCACCCAGGCTCATAGCGCTGCCACCAGCGGTCCTGCGCTGTACGAAGGATTCTCCATCGTTTACGATGCGAAGTTCCAGTTCGAGGGCCAGGACTGGTATGCATGCCCCATTGATGATTTCAACTCCGGCTACGGCATCTGGGCTGTGAGCCGTGTTGAGGGCAGCCATGCCGGTGAGGGATGCCTTGGGTTCACGTGGAGGGTTGTGCAGGTTGAGGATTCTGTTCCTTCTGCTTGGCAATACGTTTAAGCCCGCGTGAACGTGAGCTTTTGGGAAGTCGGATAGCATAGCATGGATTGAGGTTGCATGGCGAGTCGAAAATGTATCCCTTTGTACATTAGCTGTAACAATATAGACAGTCACGACACTTCTGTCACTCAGAAGCACACTCCGGCCACTTCCATCTCATTAAGCCATCTTCGCTCCTCGGTCGTCCTCTTCATACAATCCTTCACTCCTCACCCACTCCGCCACGCCAGGCGTACACAGCCTTTCAACAACCTCCCAATCACCTTTCTTCGCCGCTCTCCTAATCTTCGTACTACTCACACCCGCTTCAGCATTAGGCTCCACCAACTCCACACGATCCGCCCATTCTCTTCTCCCACCTTCACTCTCCATTTCGCCTTTCTCCAACCCCTTCAAAAACGCGCGCTGATCCTCCACACTCCCATACTCATCATCTGGCCGCATGGTCACGCGCAGCCGATAGCCTTTGTCGAAATACGGTCTCAACGCGGAGAGAGGTGGGCTGTATTGCTGGTAGTACTTCGGATTAAAGAACCTCGTCAAAGTGTCGAAGCCCACGAGGTGGATGTGTGTAGGGTTTGTAGGGTAGTGTTCTGACCCGTCGGTCTCGATTGCGGTGGATTTGTCGGTATAATAGGGGGCTTTGGTGACGCCGATGTCGATTGATTGAACGGGAATGTAGGATGCGTCGCCTTTGGATTTGATATCATCCAGGAGGTCCCCCGCGAAGACCGTCATCATAGCTAGACGCTGCTCGAAGGCCGCGGGCGAGGGCGCTTTGTCCGCATTCATGACCGCGAAGAGTAGCAGAAGTCGGTGAGGCGAGGGATATTTCTTGGCATAGCCTGGTTCCAGGACGGAGAGTGCTAGGGTCTTGTGGGCGATTGAGGGTGGATTAAAGGACGAATCCAGAATGAAAAGAGTTCTAGGAGAGTCGTTGTCGGACTTTGGTGGAGAGGGGCTATGGGGCGATGGGTTTGTTGGTGTAAGGGACTTGAGGATTTGAAATCTCCTCGTGGAAGACTGAAAGGATTGAAGGGATGCTGTCAGATCTGGCACGATCTTGCGGAAGGCTTGGATTCGAGATGCCATGTCTGGATCGGTTGACATTGTTGGTTTTCAAGCATATAGTTTGGAGGCCTCTGGCTGAGCTTCGTGTTCGGGTCCAGGGTGAGGTTGTCTTTCAACGTGAGAATGGCTTGTTGATCATGAGGTACATACTGGATCTGCTGGATCTCGAGAATGCATAAGAGTCTTCAGACTTCCAATAGTTCCAAACCGATGGTGCTTGTGTTTGAAGCTCATGAAAGTGAAGTCCATCGGACAAAGGGCAACTCGAACCGAGAGGTCTTGGCAAGCTCCTTCCATCATCACGACAGCCATTGGATAGTGAACAACCTCACGACCTCCAAACATTCTCCTCTCTCCCCTCTACAACTAGTACCTGCCAGCATGGCGACGGCAGGCGCAAAGAATGCTGCGCGGTCAGCTATGAACAAGGCTACCCAGCTCAACGTGCGCGCTCCCCGTCGGCCACCTCTGCTAGCATAGCTCGGGAGTACTGACAACAAGCAGAAATACACCGTCCAGCCCAGCGGCATTTGGAACACTGTCCACAAATGGCTCGCCATTGACCCCGGCCGATCCTCCGGAGTGCCTCTCAACCCACAATTCCGCAACCCTCCCCCGGGCGGCAACGATCCGAAAGAGTACGACGACCCTGTTACAGTCCCCGCCGGCGACATCGCCGAGAACCCATACTGGAAGCGCGATGTGCGGAGGTCATACCCCAAGCTCTCGGTCGTGACGCAGCCGGATGTGGTGGGACTTTTGACGGTGGGCTCAGCGGCCGCGCCTAAGGACGATGTGCTGAAGCTGGGCGATGCGGGCAAGACGCAGTTGGTGGAGGTCAAGGAGGAGGGCGAGAGGGGATTGAGCACATACTTCCAGAAGAACACCGGTGTGGCCAAGGGCGTGCTTGGACCGGATGGCTTACCGCCGCTCCCTACCACGAGGCATCCTACGGGCAAGAGATATCAGTTGATCGAGGAGAAGGAGCAGACATATGGTGGAGATACTGGAGTGTACGTACACTTGAGCTGGAAGTTGTTGTCGGACTGTGCTAACAAGTTGCAGCTACCCATGCCGGACTTTCATATAGATCCAAGACGTTCTGCGATGCGAGTGGTTTCTTATGTATACACTAGCCTGATGTACAAGTCTCAAGTCTGAGTGACATTGGATCCATCTCACGTGCATTAGGTAAGTCCTCTTCCCATGGCAAGAGCGTGGCAGCCGCGACTGCCTTCTGAAAATCTTGGCGCGTCGTCGCGGACCTCACGTCCTCATCTTTCACCGCCTTGGTCCTTCGGATACCACTCTCTCACACCTTCGCACGATGGCGCCGCGCCAGAACTCGAACGACAGCGCCAACGATTTCAACATCTCAATCGAGGAGATCATCTTCAGCTGTGGCATCTGCCAGGCGACCGTCTCCGAGCTCTACGCCGACAAGGACAAAGTGCACGCACTGTCCAGCGATGGAGACGATAGTGGTATTGTCCCGAAGCTCTGGATAGCTGATTGCTCGCATGTCTTCTGCGGAAAGCACTTGGAGGGTGGTGGTGAGTACAGCCAGGACGAGTCCGCAGCGAAGCTGACGGGAAGCGTGAAAGGTGCTCCGTTTCACAGCAAACATGAGGCACCGAAGGCCCAATGTCCTGTCTGTGTCAGCGAGCGCAAGCGTGGTTACGAGGAACTGCGAGGCTTGTATGCCATTCGAGGACTCAACCCGGGCGAGTACGACGAAGCGATGCCTGAAAGCTATCTGCGTGTTCCGCCGATACGACTGGACTCCAGCGATCCTTCTATGGATGCCTTGCGGGTATGTGACTGTCCATCTGACGCTTTTGTAATGCACTGACGCATCGACAGTTCCAATACAGCCACCTCGTCCATTATGCGAAGCACGTCACAAAATCCTGGAAGGTCGCCGAGAAGAAGCGCAAAGCCATGGAACACACCTTGTCCAGAGAACGCAAGCAATGGCGGACGCAAGAAGCAGAGCTCAATAAACGGGTAGTGAACTTGGAACAGACCGAGGCGAGGCTGAACAAGTGGGAGCAGCGGAAGGCGAAGATTGATCACTATCTTAACCTCGTGTCGAAGATGTCCGAGTAAGCTTCCTCGTCCCCTGCTTCGCATGCCGTGCTGACCTGAGTAGCGATATCAGGAACATGCGAGGACAGCTCTTGGAGCTGGGCTACCAAGTCCCAGATGTTCAATACGCCTTCGACGAGAGCCAAAATGGCCAATCAAAGGCACAAAAGCGGGCACCCCAGGCGAGCAAGCAGAAGGATAGCTCGGCCACTCTGGGTATGACATTTCACATGGACCTCACCCCTTCCAAGCTAATTTCCTCAGTCGCGTCATCGTCCGCACGTAAGCGGAAGCATCTCACCACACATGGAGACTATGCAGACGAGACGATCAGCGACAAGGAAAACAATGCACACGCACAACGACGCGAAAGTCATGAGCTGATGCCTCCTCCATTGCCTCGAGGTAGGCCACCTCAACCTCCACCGGTAGTCACACGTCCACAAGAGCCCCCGCAAGCTCGTCAACATCTCTCGTCGCAGCCATCAATACATGTTTACGAGGATCAGCAGTGGCATGGCGTTCAGGCCGACGTCATCATGGAAGACACCTACGAGCAAATGGAACCTGCAGATGATCAACGTACAGTGTATCACGACCATGGCGCCTTGCCGCTGAGAACGACCCAAGCTCAACCCGCTTCGAGCCGGATGGGATCTCAAGCACCATTACAAGGCTTTCAAGAGCACCATCAGACTCGCACGGCTCGCCCTCAAGCCTCGCAGGCCCCTCGAGAAAACTACTTGTCAATGCCCCCACGCCGGCGTAGCGACGTCCGCCAACAAACGCAGGTCGAGATGGACCACTTCCAACCTCCTGCTTCTTACGCCGGGTCAATTGCACACTCTCCTCACGCCTATGGTGCAAGTAATGGCACACCGCAGCAGTATTCCCAGTATCCGCAGCAGGAATACCGTACTTCACGCGCCCCGCCTCAATCTCGGTCTCGGATAATGCCGCCCCCGAACAAGATCCTCAGCACACCATCATTACGCAGGCCGCTTGAGCCAGCGACCGGGCCTGCGGCAAGCCCATTCTTCACCAATCGAGCGCCGTTGCAAGTGCCAGGCACCACACAACGCCGTGCACCACAAGGCTTCGCCACGCAGCAGTCGCAAGCCATACCGACGAGAGACGGTACCATGGGCAGACCTGTCGACTCAATGCCAGGAGCTAGCGTACAGCGTCCTTACCAAAGCAGAGCGATGCCGCCACCCTCGACGTTTCGCCCACAAAGCCATGTCCGCTCAAGCTTGCCTCAGGTCCAATATGGACGAGCTGGTCCGTCGTCATACCGTGGTGCCTCAAGCTCTCAGGTGGGTCCGATGTCAGAAGGAGTCTACCCGCGGAATGGCATGATCGCACATCAGCAACCACGACAGTCCGCGTCTCAGCTGCACACTGGCAGGCTCACGATCCCACCAAGCAGATCGCAATTTACCCATATGAGCTCACAAGACGCGCGGTTATCTATGATCCCCGGTGCTCGAGGAGCTCCACCATCGCAGAACATGCACTCTCGTCAGGCTTGGGGCAATGCTCAGGGATCTTCGCGGTATGGGTCTTCGTTCGGTGGTGGCAGGAGGCCCGTGCAGCGGTGAGGAGGTCCCTCGACACATCTGATAAGTTTGGCAAACATTTGGAGCATATAGCTTGTGATTTCAACAGTTAACTGACCACCTTGAGCATCATATCGTGCGCTAGGAGCACATTCACTTGCTCGTTGGACCGGGTTAAAGCACTGAGCATCGGCCACTCAAGCTGACTGACGATGAGATCCGTCTAAGGGTATCGAAAGTCTTAGCTGATGGGTCTACCACCTCGCCGGACCAGGCACTGACTTGATCATTCGATCTTCAAGGTTGGTGTAGAATGTTCACGAACTTGCTCTGTTGCTGAACGTGGCTTAGACTTCCCTTGTTGACTTGTAGTGGGCTCTCCCGCCCATGCAGTGTGGGAGAATCTGCTTTGTCCTTGGCTCTGTTTGCTCATCTTCGACTGTGGTCCGTCCAGCTCTATCTTCTTCGTCTATTTGCTCGCTGGACGTGTGGTTCGATCGGCTTCAAAGGCCCAGTGGGATGCAGCAACAAACATCAATCTATTATCTCCAACTGCTCGATCGGAACATACTAAACGCAGACATCGACGCCCAGTCCAGCTCTTCGGATCGCCGCTTGGCCAGACATGCAAGCCGGATCAATGCTAGTCAAGCTCAAGATCAATTCGCTCAAAAGCCTGCAAGAAATTCGGGATGCAGAACGGTCCGCTATCGCTCGTATCCTCCAAGATCGCAAGCCACTCAGACGACACATTCGAAGGCTGGTCATCGCCCATCGCCATGAGATGCCAGAGCCGGACTTCACAGCCGCCGAGCTCACCATTATGGCTATCATCGATGGCGAAAGTACCCACTCGTCAAAGAGCGACATACTCAGATGGATCCACGACAACTTTCCCATCTTCAAGACTCGCCTATGTAACGCCATGATGAAAGACATCTACGATCAGAGAAGACACACGTGGGATGTCGATACCTGTCTAACGCACATCCACAGGACCTTTAGCACCGTCTTTTCTGCATACGACGTCCCACTCGAGGCTGACACTACCTGGAATCGTTTTACAACTCACAAGGACCAAGCTCGACTCTTTCTGCGCGACAGGCTAGAGCCGACGAGGAAGAAAGCCTTTCCGTTTCTCAAATTGCCAGCGGAGCTAAAGAATCGCATTTATGAGATGACGCTCGTCTTCCCGTTCGGAGCGATTCGGGTCGGCTGTGCTTTCGACAGTGATGATGTCAAACCAAAAGCTTTCCAAAGAGACTCCGCGAACAGTTTGCTGACCTACAACGGCGCCGTGGACTTTTCTATCAACGACCTCCCAAAGGTCCTGTCCATCACAGCCGTCTGCAAGCAGATTACTGCCGAGGCCCTTCCGATCTTTTACGGTTCCAACAAGTTCAACTTCCCGCACCTACGCCCATTGCAAGCTTTCATACGGAGCACAAGTCACGAACGCCTGAAGCTGCTCAAGAGAGTTCACCTAGAGATCTCAATGAGTCCAGGAAGCGACGACGAGGGACTCAGACGTGCTTTCAAAGTTCTACGTACATCCGTTTGCTTGGATTTGCTGGAAATAGAGGTTTGCTGTTGCCGTCCTAGGATTGGGGCTCATCGGCGTGCTAGTAGGGTACCGACGTGGGATACGGTCGCTGAAATTCCATCTTTCCGTGCGCTGGCTCGCTTGGCGTCCGAGGCGAAGGTGGTGAAGGTCTCGATTGCGCGGCATTGTCCTCCAGGGACATCGAAAGATGAGGTCGAGCAGTTCATTATGTCGAAGCGGACCGGACTGTGAAGGACGAGCAGGGCCTGAGCGTGGATTCGTAAGGCTTGATGGCGAGAACGAAGTGAGTAGCAGATGGGGTCACCTCACGTTGAGCTGCAGTCAGGATCTGGCCTCCCTGATCAACAGTTGTTCGCTCGAAATGGACGACCGCGTCCTTATTGACCACTATCAAGCAGCATTGCATTGAGATGATCTTCTCGTGATCATGCATGGTGTGTCATTCTCAGTGTATCTGGTCTCGCTCTTGATTTGTACGATCTTCCAATTCACCCTTCCCTTCTTCTTGATCTTACCAGTTGCCCAGGTCAACTCCAGCTCAGAGTCGGATTCGAGATGGGGTCCCTTATTCTCAAGTTGACTCTATAACCATCCCAAACCCAGACGGGGCTTTCTTTACAATCACCCCTGCACCCTTGAGTCTCCGTATCTCCTCCACCATGGAACCCGTCATCACCTCTATGAAATCTCCACCGAAGTGAAAGGTGCTGGTCTTCGCTTTAGCAGCAAGCACAGCAATGGCGCGCAAAGACGCCATTTCTTCGAGCTTGTACCAGTCTCTGCGCCGAGCCGGGACAAGGGCTGCGACGCAGCCTCTCCAGCTCTTGTCAAAAATAGTGACATCCAGGCTGACAAGAGATATGCCGGTGTTGGTAAACGTATCGATAGCTGCACTCACACCGTCATCCGGCCCAGACACGAATCTGTTGAAGACTTCCACTGTAACTTGCAGCTTTTTGAGAAGACGTAGATGATGAGGTGCTGTCACTCTGCCAAACCTCTTCATGATCGAGGAACAGCCGAGTTCGAACGTGTTGCAGCCGTAGAAAATCTCGAGGGACTCTTGCGACAGCTGGCGACTGACTAGTGCAATATCAAGTCCATTGGGACGAAGGAGCCGGCATCTACTGTCGAATCGATCATGCTTGATGCTGCATCCACACGTGCGCAGCTTGATGCGACCATCCCTTCCTTCCTCCGGCTTCACAATGGAGTCAGGAAACGCTAGCATCAGCTCATAGATGTGATTCCTCAACTCGGGCGGAAGATCCAGGAAGCGAAAGATGCCTTCACGCTCGTGTTCGATCCATCGGTGAAGGAAGATGCGAGCAGAGTCAATGTCGGTGCCGTAACCTTCGTCATGCTTGATCAGGGGGACCTCGTCGGCTTGCGAAGCGGTCAAGAAGTCGAAGCCAATGCGAGCCATGGTATGTTCGAAGACGAATTGATGCTGGCGACGATTTCCGGCTGCTTGCTTCCCAACCGTCACCTCCTTGTCGTAGTGTGGGAATGTGGCTAACACCCAGTCGAGGATTTCCGTCTTCGTACGAAACTCGGTGTTGCTGACGATGATGCCCATGACGATGAGCTCAAAAGGAGTAAAAGGTGGTGGTCGCTTGTTGCGGTGAGTCGCGATCCGTTCATCGAGACGTCGCTTCAGCGGAAGGCGGGTCTCGAGGAGAGCTCTGACACGAGTCTGGCGATCGTATTCGTACCGCTCCATGCTGGTTGGGTTGGTGTTGTTCGTGGTAGACATGGTTAGTCGCGCACCTTGAAGTGCGGCAGTGGTGGAGTTGGTGTTCTGAATGGGGTTGAAAGTGGAAGAGCTTGGAGTTCCGGATGCGCGGTTAGCGGCTGGTCAGTGCGCAGCATGTGATCGGATGAGATCATACTCCACCCGCATGCATTTCACCTGCAACTTTGCACGAAGTCCATTCGCGACGAGTCATGAGCATGTGAGAACACAACTCATCGACGGTACGCCTTCTATCATCACTTACGACAACTCAAGACGCTCTTTCCTCACACTCACGCGTTGACCACGCGACCCCCACGAACCGCGATGGAACCTACCTTCATTCGCCCGCCCACGCACTCCGAGCGGGCGATTGCCTTCAGTCAGTTGGAGTATCGCTGTAAGGACATGGAGGTGCCGCTGGACTGGACCAACAGAACTTTCACCCTGAGCCGCTGCAGCGGACCGGACGATAAAATCCCTCTTACTACCCGTCTTCACACCATCGTTGCGCAGATACAAGCTGTCATGGGCTCATAAGGAAGCATGCACTGTCGACGACATTCAATGTCTCATTGGTGCTGATGGTCAGCTTTCACCGTGTTGAGCAGGTCGGACATCGTTGACGAGATGGAGTCGCAGATGATTGTCGAATGCTCCAACGTGTTGATCTTGGGCATCGGAAGCATACTAGAGGTATTCCACGTCGTGAGAAGCATGTGCTTTTGGTACGACATTTTCGTGCAACAGTACTGCAGCCGTGCAAAAAGAGGTGAGGTCAAGAGCCCCACTTTACTTTCCATGGATCTTGCAGCAGCAAACGAGCCCCTCCTGCCACTGTACCTCATCTTCAATCACTTCATCCCATCAAATTCAATCCGTCTTGCCAATCAACTCACGCAAAGAACAACCACGCTTCCTTGCATAACATGTCTCGTCCAGACCACACCCGCGGCGCCTCCTTTACCAATCTCAGCTCCAACCAACCCCGCCTCCTCGAAGGCAAACTCGCCATCGTAACAGGGGCGTCCCGTGGCATCGGTGCCGCAATTTGCACCAATCTCGCCGGAAAAGGCTGCAACCTCATCATGAACTACACTTCGGACAGCTCTCTTACCAAGACCACCGAGTTGGCGAACCATTTGCAAAGTAACCATGGCATCCAATGCCTCCCAGTCCAAGCCGACATGGGCAGTGAGAACGGTCCCGCATACATCGTCGACATGGCCCGCAATCACTTCACGCATCCCAAGACAAAACACTTCCAGCTCGACATCCTAATTCAAAACGCCGGCGTGGCCTCGAAGACCTCCATTCAAGAGTGCACGATCGAGGAGTTCGCACGGCTATACAATGTCAACGTTCGTGGGCCACTGCTCCTCATGAAAGCCGCGCTGCCATACTTGCCTCACGATCGTAGTGGTCGTATCGTCAACCTGAGCAGCGTAAGTTCAAGTTTAGGATTTGAAGGCGATGGGATGTATGGCGGGACCAAGGCAGCTTTAGAAGCGATGACTAGAACGTGGGCAAGGGAATTGAGCGAGCGAGCGACGGTGAACTGTGTCAACCCGGGCCCTGTAGCGACGGATATGTATGGAAGTACAAGGTACGTTGGAGAGGTTATTTTCTGGACTCTCCAGGTGTGCTGACGAATGATTCAGCAAGGAGTTCCAGCAGAAGATGAGCTATTGGACGAGGAACACGCCCTTGGCGGCGATTCGACCGGAAGTTGACAGGAAGGATTTGGTTGAGAATGCCGAGTTGGCTGGTGGGAGACCGGTGAGTAACAGCTATGCTGGATGTTGCTTCTGACAGGAGTTGACCATGTTGTGTAGGCGTATGACCATGAAGTCGCCGGCGTGGTGGCAATGCTGTGCACACCCGACAGTGCTTGGTGTACAGGTTCGGTCATCTGTGCTAATGGAGGTTTCAAGTTCAGCTATTAGGCCAGCAGCCATCGAACTTCCACTTAGGACCGTGCCGTGGAAGTGCTGGTATGAGAAGATTTACACAACAATGTATCTAAAAGACGAACATATCTACCATCCGATTAGGTCTCCGCATCTCTCGACCGTCTCTCAGTCCACGAACTCCACGAACTTCTTCGACTATTCTCCCTCCCGTCCAACACCCGCTGTCTTTCTCGAAAGCCGTCAATGCTCTTCTGTACACCAAAGCCATGCTTCAACAGCTCCCCAATATCTTCAAGCTCCAGACCAGCAGTCTCGGGGTAAATCCTCCAAATGGCCGCCCATCCTATCACGCACACCGCAGCGTAACACATGAAAGTGATGGTCGGAGTGAGGAAGTTCATCATGGGCAGAAATGTCATCCCAATGACGAAGTTACTGCTCCAATTCGTCGCCGTCGCAAGACCAGATCCCAGACTCCGAACCCTCAAGGGAAACAGCTCACTCTGCTGCCAAGGTACACAGCCAAGGCCTACTGCATACGCCGCAACGTATAGAACCATGCTGCTGATCAACACCCAGCTCCATATTGTGCTGTTAGTGTCGTAGATAAGAGCAGCATCTCGCGCCGGTTCGATTCGGACGAATGCGAAGGCTAGACTGCAGAGTAGGAGGCCGAGAACCATAAACGGGATCGAGCGGAGGAGAATGTTGCGGCGTCCGACGATGTCGATCCAGGCGAAGGCAACCAGGGTGAGGAGGAAGTTCGTGAAGGCGATACTGAGCGAGGCGAGGATTGGGGACGTGAAACCCACTAGGGCGAAAATGGTGGCAGAGAAGTACATCAACGAGTTCTGAGGGAGAGTCAGAAAGGAGCTTCGGTGAGATGGGATGGATACTTACGAAACCACAGAGTTGTTGCAAGCCCTGGAGCATGCAGGCAATCGTGAGTGCTCGGCGATTACCTGGGATACCGACGAGTTCCTTCATTGCATCGCGAAGACTACTGGAGTTGTCGCTCGTGACGTTCGTCTTGTCCTCAGCGGTGATCTCAGCTTGCACGCTGAGGAACACACCCTGCACAACCCTGGCTCGATCCATCTCTGGCACACCCTCGTGCACCTTCATTAATACATCTCTCGCCTTTTCATCCTGCCCCATCTGAAGCAACCACCGGGGCGTCTCGGGCATCCTGACCAACAGCACAAGTTGCACCACCGCAGGTATAGCACCAAAACCCACCATCAGCCTCCATCCATGCGGCAACCTCGAAAACACCCATCCCAGCACATACGCCACAACCTGCCCACCAGTAATGAAGAGCGATTGCACTGTCACAAGCCGTCCTCTCAGCTCGGCCGGGGCCAACTCGGTGATATACAGCGGTACCGCTCCGCTCGCAATACCCACAGCAGCGCCTACCAGTGCTCTCCCGAAAACCATGGTCCAGACATAGTTTGCAACGGCCTGAATCACAGCGCCAAACACAAAGAGCAGTGCCGGCACGAGGATGACGCTCTTCCTGCCATATCGGTCCGCGAAGAATCCTGTCGTCGGAGCGGAGATCAAAGCCAGAAGGGACGTGATTGCGGTGACAATACTCTTGTCTGGCGTCGTCAGCGGTCGGTTCGACAGATCGGAGCCGATAGAGACCAAAGTGGACGAGATTACACCCGTGTCGAAGCCGAAGAGCAGGCCAGAAATGCCGGCGGACAGAGTAAGAGATCGGAGAACAGGACCGGCGTTACGCCAGGAGATGTTGGAGGTTGGAGGTGGAAGGGCCTCATCTTCAAGTTCCTCGTCTTCCTGCGTTGTGGGATGCTGTCCTATGAGTGGCTGATGAACGCCATCGTTCCGCTCATCCCGATCGTCTGATGCTCGTCCCATATTCTCCAGCTCTAGGGGTCTGGAGGCCGCCTCCACGATGGGCAGAGGAGTACGATGCAGTCCGGATGAGATGGAAGGTCGGGCTATGCATTTCTTGGAAGAGGTGAAGTCCACGATCCCAGGGATGCCGGCGATGGTCGGCACGTGGAAGCCGAAGTTTGCTGTTGTTTGGCGAGGTTTCTCGCTTCTTTGACGAATCACAGTCTTGACTGTTTTGATGGATCGAAGGGACACCTTCGCCCTTCCTACTTCTGCCATCAACATCTGACCTACAAGACGGTTGTATATCCTCGAGACTCTCAACTCGCACGAGTGTGTGTATAGTAAACACACATAGATGGCATGTCGAGACTCACGGCCAGCGACTCAGTGTATGCATTGGTGTATGCATTGGTCAAAGATCTCACTGGAACACAAATACTACGGAGACGAAAGTACATCATCGATGCAGTACATACGGTCCCTATACAGACTGAGACGACTCTCATTGCTTGAGCCACGCATTAGCCGAGCCTCGTCGCCAAGGCTACGGACTAAACTATCGACAGCAGAAACTCATCGTACCGACATCACGACAATAACACAGCTAATCCACAAGATCCGCGACAGATAACTCTCTCCGTGTTTGGTCTCCTCTGCGACCTCGTTGGGAATCCTCCGTCGAATGAGCCGCACCGCTGCGAGTCGATGATCCTCCGCTCAATCGTCTCTTGCCTGGCCAGGGCAGGTCGTTTGCCGATTTCAGACGTCGAAAGTATGCAAGAGAGCGTGCTCGGTCGTCATAAAACTAACTAACCTCGCCATCCACGATATAAGCCAGCCAGGGAGGAAAGGCGATGATCATCATGCTTGCAATCCGAAGCCGGTCTTGACGGAGAGGTTGCAGAGAGTTCTGGCCGAGATGGCGAATCCGGTGCTGAAAAGTCATCGCAAGCAGGTGCATACGCAGGTTGGAATGTTGGCTTCGAGTAGTTGATCATTCATCATCAGCCCAGAGGTGGCAACACCCAAGTCACAACTGATGACTTTGGCAAACCTCCGCTCCATACCTGGCCACTTCCCGTACTCAGCCGTACAAACAACGCACTGGTCAACGTATTCATCATCACCACCGTCCTCGTCCCATCAGGATTCAGACTTGCCACCATTTGCAACCCTGGTTGATACGACGTTGGACTGCTCCCATTTCCGGTCAGAATTGTCGCCCCTTTCGGAATGAACTTGCTGAACTGCGACATGAGATAATACGCCATGTTGAATGTGTACGTCCCATCATCGTTAATCCTGACCAAACCCGGACACGTCGCACACCCGCCCGTGGACAAATGCGGACCGTTCGTCGAGTTTGCAGCCAGCGTCCAGGCGATGACCCCGTTTGCCCAGTTCTGCAAGGGACCGATGGTGAAGTTTGCGGCTTGGAACCAGTCCGAGGAGTCGGTTTGAGGCGTCCAGCACTCGCTCATGTACTGCTTGAGCGTAGGAGAGCTGTTAAGGTTATTGGCACGGAAATCGCTGAGCACTTTCCAGTCCACGTTGCCCGCGTAGCAGTGCCAGGCGATGGCTTTGACGTAGGTGCTGGCGGTGTTGAGCACGGTTTGCGGATACGATGGGACGTCTTGGTATGATCAGTACTATGGCGTTACAATTTGGGAGACATCCTACCTGTGTTGTGATCGTACGCCCAGATACTGGTACTCAGTCCAGCCGCCGCCAGAGCCGGCCCAACAAAGTTCTTGATCAAGGTACCCGCTTCGTAGTCAAACATGTACATGGTCGGGTAACCGCTTTGGCTATTTAAAGGCTCATTTTGAAGCGTGATAGCATTGATTGTTACGCCCAGCTTAGCAAAAGCCTTGATATACTTGACAAAGTATTGCGCAAAGTAGTTGGAGTAGTCAGTCTCGTTGTTGTTGATGTACCGATCTTGGAGGTTGTTGTTGGTCTTTCACCAAATATCAGCGAGTGCGACATGATTAGTAGTAATTGAGTGACTTACCGTGTCTCCAATCAACTGCTTGTTTTCCTTCATCCACGCCGGCGCACTCCACGGCGAACCCAAAACAGTCAAGCCACTGTTCTTCGCTTTCATCATTGCCAATAGCTTTGCCATAGCGGTTCCTCGACTAGTCAAAGTGAAGTTTGCCAAAGCTGGATCAGCTCGCCCCCCATTGTCATCGTACGTGTAGGGTGGGTCCGGTGAGAGATCAGAAGCACCTATTGTGTGCCGCATCAGGCTGAAGCTGGCTCCTGACAATGTCATCAAAGTGGTCAAGAGGGTGTCCAAGGATGTGCTAGAGAGTTGGTTGAAGGTGAAGACTGTGGCATCTGTAACTGCTGCTCCGAAGCCATCGATGGTTTGTTTGTAGCCTGAAGACGTGTCGTCGATGGTGAGGTTGAAGATCAGCTTTCCAGTAGAATTGCCATTGCCTTGGACAGGAGTGGGTATGGAAGACAGTCTATACGTTAGATCGGAGTTGGTGCAGTACGCTGATGCTTGTGGTGGTGAGTATCCTGAAGGTGAAGCAGGCAGACTCGCTGCTAGATGGAAGAGGAAAGATGAGGCCAAGAAGGCTATGAGCTTCTTGCTGAAAATGAACATCACGGCAAGAATGGATCATCAGACGACAACGGTCGACGACTGAGCCAGCAACATGGAGAGCTTCCAAGACACGGGTCATATACCTTGGATGAATGCTGGAGAGCTCATGGATGTCTCCCAGCATGCACACCTCCTGTGAGTCGATCAGCCACTTGACTCCCATTCCGCATGGCTAGCCTCGCATGTCCGGAAGAGGGAGCTGCTTGCCGTACCGGGCGACGTCGCATGCTGCAGCATCCTGAAGCAGCATGATTGTGGCATTGCGGCAATTAAGGCTGGTGTGCTGGCTTGTTCGAGGGAAAGTCTAGATCATTGAATCAGGATTGCTGGTGATGTACGACAGGTATGGCTGTAACTCTCGCGCTTGAGAACAAAGGCAAAACGCGATTCATGGTCTCGGCCGGAGATGAGAAGTGGCGCCTTGGGGAATTGCGGCGTGGAGTATTGCTCGTCGTCGCAAGAATAATCATTTGCGCTATTCTTTCATGTACATCTCACATCGACGAAGATTCTTTGCCCATTCCAGTGGTGGCTTGAGTCGCTCCAAAGGATTAAATGTCCGTAGCTCGGAGTTGGCTGATCGGCGTGGCTGCTGGCGACTGAGACATCCGTTCCATGGTACGGCTGTGATGCACGCTGCAGGGCTGATCGTCGACGACCACCCAACCTCATGTGATGAGTTATGCGGTCTTGCAATTGAAGACCTTGAAAAGCTGTCCACATCCACATCGTCGTTATGATGGGAGGAAGCTTCAGCTGAAATGAACATGTACTAGGAAACCACACGCTTTGTTTCGTCGAGCTCGGCACCGAACCGGCGAAGCAGGCAGAGTTCTCGTGATGTAGAGAGCAGCTTTTGCCCAACCTGCTCTAAATGTTAGCCACACTACCACTTTTTACAAAAGGCTCAGAGCTCACCAGAACACACTCCCACCCAGAAATGATCCCTCACCTCAGTACTCTCCACGGGACCCCAACCTCCATTCCACGCCCCTCCCAACGCTCCGCCATCTCAATCCACAAACGTCCGCCTCCTCTCAATTTTCAGCAACAGCCCGGGCTCTACCATATTAGTATTGATCCCCATCTTCTTTGTCACGCCTGGCTTCCCCAAGATGGGCCACCAATAGACCACGCCGCCACACTCCTCGCAAAAGTGGAACTCGAGCTCGCGGTCGCCCCAGACGTATTTCCGTGTGGAAGCGCCTTCTTTGTGGATGATGGTTACGTCGTCGACGGTGTAGTAGCCCCAGGCAGCGCCGTAGCGGTGGCAGACGCCGCATTGACAGTCGTTGATCCAGGTGGGGAAGTGAGGGGCGGTAATAGAGATGGAGCCGCAATGGCAGATTGCTGTCATTGGAGGCATTTTGATCTGTTTGAGCGGCAGATTCGTTGATGTGTTTCGTGGAGATGAGGAAGCTCAAATATAGCTACCCAGCATTTGATGAAGGTACGCCTCTCCTGTTCTTCGTTTGTGCATAGGGCGTGGATGACAATTCGAACTTTCCTTGCTGATAAGCGTGCTTGCTTGTGGGACTTCGGTATTAGCTCAAGGAGCCATCCGTCGTTGATTGCATTCCAGTGCCTTCCTATCTTGCAGAAAAAAGCGGGGAACGTCCGCGTGTGCGTAAAGCCCTCAGGCTGAAGTGGTGCTTGATTGGGATGGCTGCCTTGGAGATTATTCAGCTGCGAGAGTAACACCCGAAGTCTAAGAGATAATAGTAGAAGCTCGTTGGTGTAAATGTACATACACATTATACAAATATCATACACTATATCTTTCCCACCCCACGCTATGCTCTCACAATGACCGTCTCGCAGTATGGCAATGACCTTCTAAGCAACACCCGTGGTCGAGGTCTCGAGTACCTTGAAGTTTGGCTCTTGTAGGTCGGCCTGGCTGCTCGTGGCAGCGTAGACAGTCTGGTTCCCGTAGTAGCGATAGACGGCAGTCTCTTCAGGGATCTGGACCTCGTATTGGAGCTTCAAGTCGTTGTTGTCCTTGACAATGTAGGCGTAAATGGTCTGGGTCTCGCTAACGGTGCCGCACTGGACGTAGTCGGTGTCTTCGAAGCTTCCCTCGCAGTGTACCGGCGTGTCGACAGCTGGGTGGTTGGGTCCGCTGCCCTCGATGGAGACGTCGAAGTACCAGTTGCAGCCGGTTGTGCAGCCGAAGACGAAGTTTGTGACGTTGAATTGGTAATCCTCTGCGAGAGCGATGTCGAGGAGTGGTGCAGCGGTTGCCAGGGTGGCGGCGCCGAGGGCGAGGACGCTGGAGAAGTGCATTTTGGTGGTGTTGGTTTGGTTTCGGTTTTGTGTTGGAGGGATGCAAGTGCTGCTGATAGCTGAATTGGTTCAAGTTGATGAGAGTGCTGAAGAATACTTCGCCGTTGTCAGGCGATCGAGCGAGATCTTAAATTTACCTTTCGACGTCATGGGTAATGCTAGACCTCTAAAGCAAGGGTGTTGTCAATACGAGATGGTCCTGGCTAGTAGATCTTGACGTGTAATTTTAGCAATTCTGCCGACCACCGAGACCTGATCGTCGCTGTCGCCAAGAGCGTGTTCGCTGTGGCAAAGACTCCGAGTTGAAGCCAAGGCTAGAACAATGCTTGAACAACATGTCGTAGATGAATGTTGGTGATGAAAAAGAAGCGAAGAGGCAGAGGAGAAGATGGATATCACCATGATCCTGCAGGATCGTGACCCCTGCCCTCGCTTTCTGCGCGACATCGCCGGCCAATCAGAGCCACTCTCATTTCGCGGCTAAATCTCCTACTTTAACTTTTGCCCGGGTTCTTCTTGGACGACATCACTCCATCAACTTCACGTCGTACGGCAGACACTGTCACCGAAATAACCTCCGCCAAGGAGGCTATGCACCTGGTCAGATCATCTGGCCTGCTGGCTTGTACGAGCTCAATATCACCACCACATCCTTCGACTCGACGCCCCTGGAACAGGTTTCACATGGATACTGAACGCACTGCAATAGAGGCAGAGGACTCTTTGTCTCGGTCTATCTATCTCTACAGTGCTTCACCACCTGCATGTCTCGTCATCATCGGGCAAGACAGCTTCCGGTTGTTGCATTTGCTAGCAACATCTGTCTTCGAAATACCACCAAAAGGAGCACCTCACCCAATATCCCCCCTTCCTTTCCTTTCCTTGCATTTGCGGTCACTTTGATTTCCTGTCATTCGTCTCTCACTGAGTCTGAACACCAACCCCGCTCATCATCCGATCTTGTATCTCCTCTGATCTCTGATTTCTTAAGGGCCAGTTTGGCAGATATCCACAACTGCAGCGGGTGTTGCAGCACTCGCAGGTCTCGAAATCGGGACATCGCGGACGCCACGCGCCGTCTCTGTTGCATAAGTTGCAATCCCGCGGGTTGAAGCCAGAAGCAGCTTGATCTTTGGCTTCGTCGACTACTTTGCTTGACTCGCCGCTCTGGCGCTCGATCTTCACCTCTATGGGCTCGGGGTCGAGATTGTTGCTCCGATGCGACTCGCTGCTCTTACTGCTGACTGAGCTTGGGCTTGCAACCACGGCATGGGTGGGCGCCACAAATCTGCTCTCCAGGAACACCAGTCCCGGATCAACATAATCCTCGTTCAGCTTGCTGAAGCTCCCATTGTGCCTCCTGCAGAGCCCTAACCACGTCTGCTGGAAACCCGAGATCGTCCCATCCGACCACGACTTGCTCGCTGCTCGGAACCCGCTTGCCAAATCTTCTAGCTGTTGCTTGCGAATGAGTGGCAGACGATAGTCAAACTCCACTGGCCAGAGTTCGAGACTCTCCGCATTGCTCCAGAGCATCTCCGGCGGCGTGGGCACCAACGAGTATGTGTACCTCAAGTCGGCGACATCGCTCAACGGAAACGGTACATACTCAATCAAGTTCTTGGCAGTCTTCTTAGTCTTGTTGTGATCATAGATGAGTTGCGAGTTGATGTGTTCGATGCAGCTGATTCTGTCCTCCGGCTCCAGCTGCAAGATGGCTTGGTGGAAGTACACCAGTTGGTGCAAGATTCGCGACTTGCGCGCTTCTGGAAGAAGATATCTCCTAGTGTGCCTGTCGAAGTCGGAGGCGATCCCCTGGTTGATGTACTCAATGATGCGATTCTTGGCGTTCTGGGAAGCAGGTTCGGTCTTGAACACATTCTCTGGAATCCAGTTGGGAATCGGCGGAGGGAGGTCTTGAAAGGATGCCGCAGCAGGGTCTGACATTGATGGGTGCGTGCTGGCGCTCTGATGATGGCTCTGCTGGGTGCTCGTCTCCTGAGGGAAGTTGGTGCGGGTCGACGAGAATACCGCCTTCGCTCGGTCGACTTGAGCTGAATGGCTCGGAGGTATCGTTCGCCGCATCACATCCATATCATTCTGACGGTCATACGTGTCGTCGAGATGCATTGGACTGTCATGGCGAACAACTTTTGAGTCGTTGCCAGGAGGCGTCCCGTTGCCGCGGAGACTCATGTTCGACAAACGAGGAAGGAGCCTCAAGTCGATCAATAAGTCGATGAGGTCTTGCTTGAGGTTGAAAGGAGATGTCGATGAAAGTGGATGTGGGTGGGTGTAGTGTATGTTGCTGTGCTTTGCAACGTGTCTTTCAAGTCCTTCGAAAGTCCGTTCTCGTTGAAGTTGTATGCAATATCGAAGTTGGATGCAAAGAAATCCAGTCCAGTAGGATGGCCACTACTTAGACTACTCGTGTCGCTTGTCACACGACACCCACAACACCTGGACATTATCAGCGTCACAGGCAAGTGAATGGAAGTGAGCGACCACAGGACTGAGCTTCGTCGTCGTCCGCTCTGGGAACCCACCTTGTCCAGTAGAATGATATCGCTTGAAGCAATACTTTGGTGTCGCAATATCCTGCTCTATGTATGCAGACCGTACACACAGCTGTTGTTGTTTTACGCAAGGCACGTTGATGTTGATGTTGTGCCTTCAGTTTCGGCGTGTCAGTGACTTCCGCCATCACATGCTTGCGGCTTCAGCGAAGGTGCAGCTGCGTTCTGCTTTGCGCTTTCTTTTATTCCTACACTCCCCGACTTGGAGGAAAGAGCACACTGCCATTACATCCAACAGGCGCATTCATCTTTACAAAAAGGCACTGGGAATCCTTCATCTATCGACAAGTGTGCGCCGTACTTTGTTAGTATGCTGCTTGATGTCACAGATATGGAAGAAGATAATATCGAGAACAGTTTTGATGTCCTCAACGTCAACACTGCAATACGAAATAAGCATGTTTACTCATAAGTGCCATCTAAGGCAACAAAAGTCCAAGAAAGGCCATAACCCAAGTGGAGCCAAGCCAACGAGCAAAAGGCCCAACGTTCCATCCAGATATGCCCAAAGCAACCATACCAGATGACCAAACCCATTCTCACTGGAATCCTTCATTACCTCCTCCTCTACTCAACCACATGGTCAATCATCCAACAGCAACCTCTTTTCCCATGGCGCCGCTCATGCCCCCAGCCATCCCCAGCCCCCTCTCCCTCTCCTCCTTCTCCCTCCTGACCAACTCCTCCAACAAATCCCTCGTACTCCCCCTCTCCAGCCCACCAACACTCGCAACCCTCCCATCACTTCTCACCAAACTCACACTCGCCCGATGACCCTTCCAATCATCCAACACAGTCACCGAAGGGAATTTCCGAATCCTCACGCTCGATCTAGCAGATGACGAGTCTCGTGAATGAGGCCTTGGCTGGATGCAGCTCGCTTGGTACTGGCGAGACCACTCCGCTGCGCCGTCGAGTGGACCAGGCCCTTCTTCAACTTCATCAGGAGGCGTTGGCGCATGCGAATGGGCGCGGAGGTGGAAAGTGCCCTGGCGGAAGAGCATTTCTGCTGGCGCTTTACCCTTGTCAGGCTTCGGAGGGGATGAGGCGGCGTGCAAGTGCTCGGCGATGCTCCGCTCAAGATGTTCTTCCAACTCGTGCAGGTGAGCGTGGTTCGTATGATGATGGTGTGCCTCGGCGTCCGGGACGTGAGACACCATTTCCAGTTCCGGATGTGCGACGCTTCCTGTGTTGGCGGAAACTGATGTGCGACGATTCGCGCCACGGAAGCCTTCGCCACGGGAGAGCATGTCTTTGTAGTACTGGACGAGGTTGCTGAAGACACGAGATGGAGACCTGATCAGGGAACGGTTCGACTTGCGACTACCGCGGATGGTCGAAGATTTGCTGAGTGGAGATATCGGAGCGGTGGAGGAGTCGTTCTTGCCGTTGGCGAAGTCACGTGTGATGACCTTGTCGCTTCGTCCTGCAGAGCCGCAGCGCTCTAGGCGGGTGTGAGAGGGAAATTTAGACCAGGAGGTGAGACTGGTGCCGATTCTTGGTGAGGCTGATGCTGTTTGACGCTGGGTCGGGGATGTACTGGTGCTGGTCGCAGCACCAGACTCAAAGGTTGTGACGAGGCTGAGCTTCCTCATCGGCGTAGAGCTACCCGCATATGGAGGCTGAAGTAGCGTGGCCGCGCTGTCACTCACTTGAAGTCCACTCTCGTCGAGTGGGTCAAGGAGCTCGTTCTGCTCTTGGATGCTCGGTGGAGGGAGGCTACTCCCAGCAACAGAAGGACCAAATGAACTGTTGAAGATCGGCATGGAGATGTCTCGTTGAGCCAGGCTCTCACGACGTTTGCTCTCCGATCGAAACATGGCCTTTTCCTGCTGATGCTTCTTCAAAGCTTGGCCCATGAGAGTCTTGCCAGCCTCGTCAAGGGCATGAGCACGACTGAGCTTGCGGCGAAGACGACTGGACTTCTCCTCTTCCACTTCATCTTCAGATATGTCTTGTAGCTTCTGCAGGTTCGGAGCACTGGCGGCCGACGGTGTGATGACCGAAGGTCGTCGACGATCATCTCCACCGAAAGTAAGGCTGCGTTCGTAGTCTGCTAGAGTAGAACGTCGTTCTTGTGGAAAGTTTGACACCGAGCGTCTATCATCAACGTCAGCAAGCATCGCTACCAGCCGTCAGAAGGCACGCACCGATGCATTGGATTCTCCGTCAGCTCGTACTGCACCGTCAGTGTGTCTCGCCGATCTCTCTCGTCACCAGGCCCATCGTACGCTCCAGATCGACTCGTCGATGGTCTCGTCAACAGCATTGGCGACGAGATACTGCGAAACTGCTGCCGTCGACTTCCTGGTCTCAGGAACCGGAAGATCGACCGACGCTTCCTGACACTCTTCCTCGGTGGCGAAGAACGGACTGGCGAGGCGGAAGACGTGGTTGTCGCAGTCTCGGCGACTGGTGTTGGTGGCAAAGGCTTATTCTGCAACGAACGAGCCGAAAGCTGTGGCGATGTTGACTGCTTGGTGATGTCTATCTGCTCGCTCAAGGGCTTCAACGGCCACTCGGCGCAGACGGTGGCATTGAGATCGTTCGGTATCGCAGTTGGCAAAGGCGCGTCTTCCGCACTTGTGCCAGGCCTCGTGTAGATGGATGGACTGTATACCTCAGCTCGTCTTGTCGAGCCGACAGGCAACGGTGGCGTTGGACTCCGACTGATGTTCCAGGGGTGGGCGTCCAGATAACTCTGTACATCAGGATGCTCGGCCGCAGAATCCTCCGACATAGCCGAAGTGCACTCAATAGCTCGTCTGATGGCGACAGGATCGAGGTGTGAGCTCTGACTTCGTGGTAAGCCGTCAGCATTGCCGTCAACCTTTCCAGACGAGTCGGTCTTCTCATCTCCAGCTCCATCTCCCCCTATGCCGCCAGCTTTCGACAGCAAAGCTCCAATGCTCAAGTTTGAATTGCTCTTCCCCCTGGCTCTCATCTTCGGGCTCGCAACAGCGAGAGGCGAGAGTGGCTCGCCATCAGTCGTGGTGATGGCTTGTCCGATCAGTGGCATGGCTGATCTTGTCTTTCGCAAAGGTCTCGATTCCGAGATTTCTTCATCAGGCCCCTAGCCCCAGAGAAGACTCGGTGAGCTGGCGGCTTTGGGCAGCGAGAAGGTCTCTTCTAGACGAGCGGCAACGCGCGTGGCGATGTCCGCAACGTCGTCTTCCGCTATAAGAGGGCTGCATGTATCGATCAGCTCGTTTCTCACAACGTTGGAGGGGAAGAGCGTACCTGAGGACCAGCTCATCATCATTTACAGCATCCAACCTTGGTGCTTTCCCCCTCTTCTCACCATCTCTCATCTCGCGCTCGGCCTCCACATCCTCCAACATCCTCGCGTCCCCATCATACCTCCCTCTACTTCCCAGACTCCCCAACCCTCCCCTCATCTCCACCTCTTCAACGCCATCAAACCCAGCCTTCTTCCCCTTGCCCAACTTCCACCTCACCTTATCGACAATTCCAGGACTCCTCAAGATGTGCCCCTCCTCTCTCACAACCTCTGACTGCCGCCGTCTCGGCAGCAACCTCAAAGCGTGAGGGTGGTCGGCTGGCAGACTCGCCACCGCGAAGATGGCGGCGTCGAGGGTCGGCGGCGGGCGGTACGCTGGGATGGGGGATTCAACTTGGCGTGGGTGGGTGCAGCAGAGGTGGGCGGCCATTATTGAGGTTGGTGGGGTTTGGGGAGCTGTAAAATGTTCAAAGTGATGTGTTGATCAATGTGCAGAGCGTTTTCTCCAACAAGTCCAAGACGAACACAAGAGAAAGCAAGAACCGGTGTATGCCAATGGTTGGAGAGGATGAAACGCATAAGAGAGAATCGAATGAAAGCAATGACGGGCATTAGGACGTAAACACATGCCTGCCACCTGCCGCGCTGAGGTGAAATGAAGTGCGGCTTCCTGGTCCAACAGTAATACATTCGAAATGGCAGTCGCTACTACTCTATGAAAGAAGTAAGGTAACTCCCACGCATGCATTTTGTGCTTCCTCTGTTGAAGCCACGGCCCACAAGACATCAGCCCGACAAGGCAGTTTAACCTTGTCTCTGACCATCTTGCAGGACCATCGACGACGAGACGTTGAGAGTCGTCGATATCCCCATCCATTCCTTAAAAAGCAAACTTTTCATTCATTCATCATCTCCCTCCCATTCCTGTTGAACTCCTCGCTGATAAGACGTTGAGTATGAGTAAACTCGGGTATCATAGTGTTGAAAATGGCAAAGCCGGGTTGAGTATGGCTTGCCACGAAAAAAAGCACAATTCTAAATCATCCCTTCCCAAAGACAAGAGTCCCTTTTGGTCCTCTACTTTCCGTTTGCGCCGATGTACGCCGACGATGATCTAGAACTAGGTCGAAAGTGGTCTACTTCGAGTACTTCTGGCGGTAGTACTGGGCAGCAGAGACCATGTTGCTGAGGGCAGCCTTGGTCTCCTTCCACTGGCGGGTCTTGAGACCGCAGTCTGGGTTGATCCAGAGCTGCTCTGGCTTGAGGTACTGAAGCATCTCCTCGACACGGTCCTTGATCTCCTGCTCGCTTGGGACACGTGGGCTGTGGATGTCGTAGACACCTGGGCCAATGTGACGTGGGTAAGCCTCCTCAATAAAGACCTTGAGGAGCTTGGCGTCCGACTTGCTGTTCTCGATGGACAGGACATCGGCATCGAGAGCGGCGATGGCGTGGAAGAAGTCCTGGAACTCGGAGTAGCAGAAGTGAGAGTGGATCTGAGTAGAGTCATCGACGCCAGCGGTGGAGAGCTTGAAGCTGTCAACAGCCCAGCTGAGGTACTTCTCACGCTCAGAGCCGGCACGGAGTGGCAGACCCTCACGAAGAGCTGGCTCGTCCACCTGGATGACGTAGATGCCGGCCTTCTCAAGGTCGACGACCTCGTCGCGGAGGGCGAGGGCAAGCTGCTGAGCCTGAACAGACTGGTGGACGTCGTCACGAGGGAAAGACCATCGCAGGCAGGTGATTGGGCCAGTAAGCATACCCTTCATTGGCTTCTTGCTGTTCTCGGCGGCGAACTTGCTCTCCTTGACAGTCATTGGAGCTGGGCGAGAGACGTCACCGACAAGGATCGGTGGGCGGACGCAACGGGAACCGTAGGACTGAACCCAGGCGTGGGTGGTGAAGACATAGCCGTCAAGGCGCTCACCAAAGTACTGCACCATGTCGTTACGCTCTGGCTCGCCGTGGACGAGGACATCGAGGCCGAGCTCGTTCTGGATGGCAATGCAGTCGAGGATCTCCTTCTCAATGAACTTCTCGTACTCCTCAGCAGTGATCTCACCCTTGGTGAACTTGTTACGCTGGATTCGGATGTCCTTGGTCTGTGGGAAGGAGCCGATGGTGGTGGTTGGGAACTCTGGGAGCTTGAGGTGCTTCTTCTGTGCCTCGAGACGGGTTGGGAATGCATTCTTGCGCTCGTAGTCGGCCTTCTGGACAGCCTCGACACGCTTCTTGACCTCTGGGTTGTTGGTCCTCTTGGAGCTGGCACGTGACTGCATGCTCTTTGCGTTTGCCTCAAGCTCGGCCTTGACAGACTCGGGGCCGTTGGTGACAGCCTTAGCGAGGATGGCGACTTCGGCAGCCTTCTCCTTGGCGAAGGAGAACCAGTCACGGACCTCGCTGTCGAGGTTCTTCTCGCTCTCGAGGGTGTGTGGGGTGTGGAGAAGGGAGCTGGAGGTGGCGACAATGACACGCTCCTTGCCGAGCTTCTGGATGGCAGTCTCGACGATCTCAATGGCACGCTGGAACTTGGTCTTCCAGATGTTACGGCCGTCGACGACACCGGCAGAGAGGATCTGCTTGGGGCCGAGGTGCTCAATGACCTTCTCGAGCTGTTCTGGGTGGCGGACAAGGTCGACGTGCAGAGCGTAGGTGCCAGTCAGGGCGGAGTCGACAACATCGAAGTTGTGGACAATGTCACCGAAGTAGGTGGCGAGGACGAGCTGAGGGCCGGTGCTGCCTTGGAGAGCAGTGAGCTTCTCGTAGGCAGGCTTGAAGGCCTGGCGGGTCTTGGATGGAAGATCGAAGACAAGGATTGGCTCGTCAATCTGGACAGTCTCAGCACCAGCCTGCTTGAGCTTAGTCAGGAGCTCCTCGTAGACTGGGAGAAGCTTGTCGAGGAGAGTGATGGGGTCAACACTCTGGCCACGGTCGGCCTTTCCGAGGTGGAGGAAAGAGACGGGGCCGAGGATGACTGGCCGGGTGACAATGCCAGCCTCCTTGGCCTCGAGGAACTCAGCTACTGGCTTGGGGTTCTCAGAGAGCTTGAAGGTCTGGTTGTCCTGGAGGGTGGGCTTGACGTAGTGGTAGTTGGAGTCGAACCACTTGACCATCTCAAGCGAGGGCACGTCGACGTTTTCTTTCTGGATACCACGGCCCATGGCGAAGTACTCGTCGAGCTTGTGGAGGTTGTGCTTGCTGTATCGCTCTGGGATGGCGTTGAACATCTGGATGTGGTCAAGGACGTGGTCGTAGTAGGCGAAGTCGTTGCTAGGGATGACATCGACGCCGGCATCCTTCTGGATCTTCCAGTGTTCGAGACGCAGCCTCTTGCCCTCAGCGAGGAGGTCATCGCGGCTGAGCTTGTCGGCCCAGTAGGCCTCATTGGCCTTCTTCAGGTCACGCAGCCTGCCCATGCGAGGGAAGCCGAGGACTGATGACTGCACCATGGTGGCGGTTGTGTGACGGGCGAAGTAACGTGGTGCTGATAGGAGTGGTAGAAGGAGGGAAAGCGAGGATTTGGTGGTGAAAAGAGGGATGATGGGGGCTTTGGAGAGAGGGATGTTAGAGAAAGGACGATGGTTTGGGTGGAATGGCGGAATGCTCAAGTAGCCAGCTGTTTCGCTGAGCGTTATCGATTTTTCTCACCCCACCAAAAACATGCAGCGAGCTTCACACTCCCCGCCATCGGCGCTCCGGCACGTCATCGGCTCACCACAAAAGTCCACGAGTAGCAATTTCAATGCCAATCACACTCCAGGGACCATTTCATCCAAGTCACGACATCTCCTGGTCTCCATTTCATCAATTGATTCAAATCACACTCATCGCAGCCTCACATCACTTTCGTTCTCTCACAGTCGCGTACTACGCAATCACTGACCTTCAAAGCACATGCCTATCCACAACATCCACAGCCACGAAACGCGTCTCACACTCGGTGACCGCCGGGCATTGACTTTCTCACTCGGTCAAACCACGACTCCGGCGAGCAATCCGTGGCAACAATTCGCAGAACATCAACAACCCCTTCGCTGAGCGGTGACCGTCGCCGTGCTTATCTCGCACACGTTCTTCTGTTATCTTTCCAATCCTTCCAATCCTTCTCAAGGCACTTTCAATGCACGTTCTGGTGTTCTTCCCTTCCTGCGGCTGGATTTGTGAACCAGGAACCCCTCCAAATCCTTGTCGGGCCCTGATTCTAAGCTGACCCACATCAACAACACCACCTTCCCTGAACTTAGCGTCCAACATGTTGAGCACACCCGACGTATGTTACAGAAGAGAAGGAAAGAATGAGAAAGGCACGATGCTGAGGAGAAAGAGGAGGATACACGAAGCAAAAGCGATCGAAAGCTCTCTTCTGAGACACACTCGTACTTCAGTCTTGTGGACAACGGAGCAGACGCCATGAAACGGCCATGCAGACTGTCTCACCGACCTGGACAGGCACACTCGAAACAGGCTCGAAAGTCCAGACGCTGCACACGCTCCTGCAGCACCTGCCGAGCATCGGTTGCCGTTGGTCGGCCTCCGGTGCCCAGGCCTGGCTTTCCCATTGGTCTCATGCGAGCTCGAGGATCCTCCTGTCGTACACATAAAGAACCCGCCCTCCACAGTCAAGCAGATCTACTGCTTGGACTTGAGTGGTAGGCAGCTGGCAAGGTTGCTCTCATCTCTCATGCTTCTCTCCTTCAAGTTGTCATCAGTCCACTCTAGGTAAGCATTAAGAGCATCCTTGGCAATGGTACGAGAAGGTCAAGGTTGACTCAGACCGAATTCTTCATTCAAACAACACAGCGGCAAGTGCCCTCAAGCTCGATCGAGACTTTGTCATCCTATCAAACATCCTCGTCCCCTCGAGGTCCTGTCCGCTCAGAACCCCATCCAAATCCACCTAAAGAACCTGTCCTGCCACCCAACCTCCATCCAATTCGTCTCCACCAACCCCATCGAACCCAAGGGATCATTACGAAACACAGAAGATATCATGATTCCCTCCATCCGCAATCTAACCCACAACACAATCAAAGTCTTCCTCAACTCCTCCCGAGCTGCCCCAGGTTTCAACGATCTATAATGCTCAAACAGTCTGTACACAAGCCTCAACGGAGGACGACCAGGGGCGAGTGTGGTCGCCGTGGAGAATTCCTCGCCATCGGGAACGAGGGTATCGACAGTGGACAGCCAAGTAGAAAGGTTGGATGCCCAGTGTTTAGTGAAGTCAAGGGTGAGTTCAATCCTGATGCTTCTGGTGAGATCTGCATCGACATCGGGTTGAACGGTAAACGACGTGCGCTTCGTAGATGGCAAAGACGACAGGAAAGCAATCAAATGAGCATAGTCGAAACCGCGAACCGGCGTGACAATATCCACAGCCGCGGTTCGCAAAAAGCTGGACATCTCCCGTCGAAGCTGTCGATTCGTCTGCCCGAGGGGTTGCGTGCTGTAGAGAGAGTACTCGCCAGCTCCGGTATCAAGTGGAATGAGATACGCTCGCGGTCGTTCGCCTACGACGGGGCGGGCTGAGTCCGAGTGATGTCGAAAGAAAGTCTCGCGGCCTTTGACAAGGATTGATCGTTCTTGTCGTTGGAATGTGTAGTGGAGAATTTGTTCGCGTAATTCGTAGGGTAGTCCGAGTAGCGAGGCCTGTGGTGGTTTATGGTTGTGTTGGTTTGCCATGCTTGGGAGTTGCCAGTGGTGAGGATGGCGAAGTGTCGTTATATGTTCCCCATGCCTTTTACCATGAGTTACGTCTCGCCAGGAGGGCTACCACATCTGTACAAGTGACTCAACAACGAGGTATACATGGGACTTGGTCGGCACTGGCGATCTGTTGTTGTGTCATGAAAATGGAATAGTGCATGCTCATTATTCGAATCGAGACCCGAATCGGGCAATGTGAATCCGTAGAGTCACAGGTGGGGATGAGGCTGGCGAAGGCTGTGTCGCTCACCACGCTCAAAGCAGATCCCATGCACATTAGTCGATATTCGTATAGTGTGGTAGAACACTTGGACACATCAGTAATACTGACTGGTGCTGCTGGAGTGGAAAGAAAGTTGTGATTGGCTGGCAATGCTCCTCTGGGCATAGAAGCCTGCCGAGGGCTTGATCAACAACCGCTATGCTTTTCATGCCTGACTTTATGGGTCGTACTTTTCGACCTTCTAGTGTCTAGCTGACCACCAAGGCTCACATATCTGCTCCCAAAACGCCTCGCTTTTGATGATGAGCCAGGTCAAATACATCGCTGGAACACGTCTCCTGTCTTCACCGTCCACTGACCACGTTCAACACACCACCATCAACCGCCATGATCTCTCCATTGACGTAGGCATTCTTCGCAAACTGCAGAATCGCCATGCCGATCTCCTCATCCCGCCCTGGTCTCATCAAGGGCACATGGCCCGTCTGCTCAATCTTGCCCTCCGGAAACTCGCTCTTGTTCTTGCTGTCCGACTCCTTGGCCGTCATCTCTGAAGGAAAGTATCCCGGCGCAATAGAGTTGACGCGAACTTGAAGCTTCTGGAATTCCGCCGACATGAGCTTTGTGAGGTGTACAGTGGCGCCTTTGGCGGCGTTGTAGGAGAAGTGGCCTTGTGCGTGCCGCATGAGTCCCGACATGGAGGATATGGTGATGACGGAGGGCTCGTAGGGTTCGAATTTGCGGTCTTGGCCGTCCACCTCTTTCCTCGACTGTCCAATGGCGGCTTGGAGTAGTGGAAGGAAGGCTACGGTGGTGAAGTAGACGCTCGTGACGTCTGTCTCCATGGTCTCTTGCCACTGCTCTACGCTCTCGTTCTCCCACAGCGTCTTCTTCAGGTCTGAGGCATTCTCCTCTTTTGGCTCGGCTTTGGGACCAGCTATTCCAGCATTACATACCAGCAAGTTGATGTACTTCTCCTTCTTTGACAGGTCGTCTACGATCCGCTGCAGGTCTTCCTTCTTACGCACATCGCAAGGTCCGAGGGGGATGATCTGACCGCCGGTGCGGTCTTGCTCGGGCGAGTGATGCTTCGCTGCGTTCTCGAGGACTTCGGCACGACGGCCGGTGATGTAGACTTTGGCTCCGTTCGCTGCGAGGGCTTGGGTGGCCATGAGGCCAATGCCTGACGACGGTCAGCGCGTGATTGAAAATGTATGTTATTGATGATCTACCTGTTGCACCACCAGTGACAACACAAACATAGCCTTTGACCGAGAAGAGGCGGTTTACGTCGAAGTGGTGAGTTTCCGCCATGGTGGAAAGATGTAGATGTTTGTTCAGTTGTCACGCGGCAGGCACTGAGCTGGTGGCGGTGGTGGCGAGGATTGATCTTCCGAAGTTTGCGTAGCAGGTCTGTGTGTTTAGATTCGGTTTTGAGGAATTCTTCATTGACTGGATCGAGTGTCATTCGGTTGACAATAGCCGCGGGCCATCATGATGACGTTGATCGACCAGGATTTTGGCTTTTGTGATCGTCAGGAACGAAACACGAGCTCACGTGGCCGACAACAGCACAATGGAAATGTCCAGAGATTGATGAGAGTGACAGGCTGGGTAGCAAAAGAAGTGAGACATATGCGATCCTTGTCTCTCTCTCTCTCCTCCTTCTCCTTCAACCGACCACGCTCACGATTGCAGTAACAGCTGCGTAGACACTCGAAGAGCCGCGGAGACGTCTCGCACTTCGAGTCGTGAGGGTCTGATTCCTTCGCTGCACTCCCGAATACCGATATGTTGACGGTTCAGCACCCAACGGGTCTCACTTCTTTTGCTACCCAGCCTGGTGAACGTGTGCAGTCTATGAAATGGTGAGTTTGATTCTTAGTGCTGGGTTACGTACTTCGACGTGTCGCCTCGCCAGGTATCTTCAATCTATGCCTCCACTGACTCTTGGCTCGCGATTCCAAGCTCGCTCTTGTGCTTTGCCCAAGTCAAACATTACCTCCCCACAACCCATCTTGCACATTCTCGTAGCGGTCCACTGTCCTTCAGCTGTCTTGTATGTCCCCGGACTATGATCCTCTGACTGTCGATACTGGTGACTAGTTTGCACCCGAAGGAGCGCCAGAACATTGCTCCTCATGGCAAGTAACAACGGTTAAGGTCTACGCCTTGTCCAGGGTCGGGTGGCGTCTTGCTGCGCCGTCAGTCTCTTCGTGTAGGGCCCGCAGCCGTGAGTCTCAATCCAATTTCCAGTGGCTTGTAAGTCCATCATCGTGGGCCCTGCCCAAATAGAGCTCGACTGCATACAGGGCCATGGTTCCAGCCAGGTTGGCCCATCGGCTGATATTACCTCCTCCCTCGCCACCTTGACTGGTCCACCATTCCCCAGGCTGGTCCGCTGATGCGCTGGCAAAGTGCTGCATGAGAAGGCTGGTGTACACTGCAATGAGAATACTTGGGCTGAAGTAGCTCAGCAGCCCCATCAAAGTCTGCACGCTCTCTGACGACTCTTCGAACGATGGGTCCTCGGCCAGAGCTCGTGCGCCAGACTCTCGCACTGCAGGGATGATTCTCGCGGCTGCATAGAGGACCATCAAGCGGTACATGAGTGAAATGATGACCGAAGGCGTGACGGTCTGAATCGCGGCCAGCATGAACCCAAATGCATTGTGCATGGTGGCCGGTAGTGACGAGAGAGCTTGGAGAACCGTGGTATAGCTTGCCATGAGTATCGGCGGCAAGGGTGGGAACTCGGCAGCGTCGGGAGTCGTGGGCGCTGCTGGGAGTGGGTGGCTCGGCTGGTAATCCGTGAAGATCTGGTATATGCAGAGCGTGATGTATGCGAACAGCAAGCTGCTCTCCACCACATTCCCTCGGCCGCTTCCTATCCCCCACGCAGCCAGAAAGACAACACAAGCAATAGCGATGCCGATCAAGACGGCATCCTGGCTGTCCAGGCCAGGGAAAGTTGTGATGCGCCAAAGAAAGTAGACGGAGCTGGCAATGATGCTGCTGGAGACGACCAGAAGTCCGATCATCCAGTTGTCCCCAGAGTCGCTGTTGTTGACGAGGAATCGGGTGACTTGGCCTGAAGCTTGGATGACCAGCAAGCTGCAGAAGCCCTCTGTCAACTGGAAGACAGGGGTCGAGTATCGCAGCAGCTTGTCCCATCCGCCTATAAAGATACTCTCCAGCAAGCCCTCTTTTCCGAATATCCAATCCTTCAGGCTGGTGTGATGCAACGGCTTTGTCGCGTTGTAGAAAGCGCGTGTTACCCAGCTGGCATCACCTCCGCCGTCCACGCTGAACTTGTTCAAGCTCCAAATCAACAGCGCGGGTATGACCAAGGGCTGTATCGCTGCCACAGTGCGCACACCTGCTCTTCGCCATGTCGAGGTGTCTGGTGTTGCAAGTCGTAGGACAGAGAGGAAGAAGTAGTATGAGGCCAGGCTCAGACTGAAGGCCAGCCCGCAGGTGCGTCCGCCGACATCGAAGGCGAGAGGGATGGTGAAGACGATGGAGAGGAGGAACAGCGAGCTGCCGAGGAATCGGAATATCATGTCTCGGGAGGTGCGGTGGTGCAGGCGGTGGTCAGAGAGGTGTGTCGATCCAAGGCGCTCATGCGCCTGCGCGGTGTAGGAAAGGCCAGTCCAGCGAAGGTAGGTGTATTTGAAGTGGTCAAAAAAGAGAGAGCGAAGTGAATATTAAGTTGGGTTGAGACAGCAGACCGCTCTTGCCCGCTCGAGCACAAAAACGGGGGACCCACTCGCGACAGCTGGCACGGAGGAGGCTCCACCCCACAAAGGAAGGATTTGGATTGATTAGATTGAGGCGCGAAGGTCGAGTCCGGGCGGTGGTGAAAGCGTTGGGCGGAGCGGTCAGTCTGGCGGCGGCGACGGCGGAGGAGTGGGCGAGCGACAGCGTTGCTAGTTGCAGCAGGCGGGAAGCAGAGTAGAGTAGAGCAAAGAGTGATGTATGGGTGTGTGGTATGTGTCGCGTGCAGCTTTGCCCAATTATCCCGTCCACACCTCGCGCCTGATTATCGTTGATAGGCTGCGTGGTGACTCTATGTATGTCCCCCGCCAGGAAAGCAGGTCCTGCAGCAGCGCAACTCGCGTTCCTGCTGCGCCTTCACTGCATCATCGCTGAGCTTTCAAGTTTGTCGCGTTACAAACTGGTCCACGAGTGGTGAAAGCCACCCACGTCGCTGTCACAGCAGCAACAACCACAGCTCGTGATTGCGTTGTTGCACCGCGCTGCACAACCTGGAGAGCGCTCGTTGGAACACGTTGCATGAACGCTCGCGCACGTGAAAGTCGGCTCTTGCTTGGCGCGAAGGATCGGATCGAGCTTTAGCTTTTCAGGGTCTTCGATTGGCTGGAGTCTATTTGCTTCACGTGCATCCCGAATTTTGCGCGGACAAGCAGCAGCAAGTGATATGGAAGCTTGATGAAGTCTGTCAGGCCAAGCATCACAACAGTGCTGAGACAACGATACAGCAGTTCAAGCAGATCCAACAGAACAACCGCCCCACGATCGGTCCGCTGTTCAGTCTTTCGTCCGACTTTTCCACCCCCTTCTCACCGCCTCAACCCACCCACATTAGCACACTGCCGGCTCCTACAACGAGCCAACTTCATGTCCGAGCCTTCCAGCAAGCGTCTCAAGATGGCCGACGGCACCGCAGCTCCTGTCATTGGCACCCACAATGGTCACTTCCACGCCGACGAAGCATTGGCTGTCTACCTTCTCCGCCTCCTCCCCGATTACAAGCACGCCTCACTCGTTCGCACCCGAGACCCAGAGCTGCTCAAAGACTGCACCATTGTCGTTGATGTGGGTGGCGTACACGACGATGCTCTACGCCGCTACGACCACCATCAGCGCGAGTTCAATGCCACCTTTCCGGGAAAGCACACCAAGCTGAGCAGTGCTGGTCTGGTGTGGATGCATTACGGCAAGAGGGTCATTTCCACTGTCACTGGGCTCGATGTGGATAGTGCAGAGTGCGAGCTGCTGTATCAGAAGCTGTACGAGGATCTGGTCGAGGCATTCGACGCCAACGACAATGGTATCTCCGTCTACGATCCGCAAGAGTTGAGGAAGGCAGGCATCGACAAGAAGTTGAACGACAAGGGTTTCACACTGGCGAGTGTAGTCGGCCGCTACAACTACGCCCCAATCACACCTCTGGTGGATGCCGTGTCTTCAAACGGCGCCCCGCCTGCAGCTGGCAAGAAGGAGAAGACACAGGACGAGGAGGATGCGAGGTTCTTGCGGGCTTCTACCTTTGTCGGCGAGCAGTTCTCGCTCGAGCTCTCGGACAAATTCACGTCCTGGCTACCAGCGCGAGCAGTTGTTGCCCAAGCCTTCAACTCACGTCACGCCCTAGATCTATCTGGCCAAATCATTGTCATTCCACACCGACCCGAAGGTGTTCCATGGTCAGATCATCTCTACTCCCTGGAAGAGGAGAATGGATGCGCAGGACAGGTGTTGTACGCGCTCTTCGCCGAGAATGGTGAGCCCGATAGCAAGTGGAGAATTAGAGCCGTGAGCCTGGAGCCAGGCAGTTTTGAGAACCGAAAGGGCTTGCCAGAAGCATGGAGAGGTGTCAGAGATGAGGAGCTGAGCAAGGTTTCTGGAGTACCAGGGTGCATCTTCGTTCACGCTGGCGGCTTCATCGGCGGCAACCAGACATTCGACGGCGCACTCGAAATGGCCAAGAAGGCCGTTCAGCTGTAGCGCCGACGTTTTCATCAGATCGAAGTCGAGCATATCGCATTGCTGCTCACACCTGGATATTGCACGAATGACGTATACCACGGAGTGGACGGTCCCGACTGTCAGTGATATACTTTCGCGTGACAGAACCCTGATTTGAGTCAGCAGCTGAACAGCTGAACGAGGTAGAGAGCGCGACCTGAGGTTCAACAGCAGCGAGATTCTAGGGATACAGACTCAGCGAACTCATACGGCACTGCTCACGAAAGACAATCACTCACCGTGTCCTCTATCTCTTACATGTGTCTTTCATTTCCCAGCTATTCACGCTCGCAACACCATTCATCCACAGACTCGCCACCATGAGTACCACAACTAACACATCTTCCCCCAAACTTGAAATCATCTCACTAGGCCTCGCTCGAACAGGTTCCCTCTCTCTCTGTCACGCCCTGCGAATCCTCAACTTCGGCCCCGTCTACCACTCCACCGAAGCCATCTCAGCCCATCCCATGAATGCCACAGTCTGGCTCTCCCTAATCCGCAAGAAATTCCACCACCACGAACCCATAACCCGCTCCGACCTCGAGCTCGCGACCAATGGCCTCCGCTCTGTCACATCCGCGCCGTACTGGGCTTTCTGGCGCGAGCTCATGGACGCCTACCCCGACGCCAAAATAATCCTCGTGGAGAGACCCTACGAAGAATGGATGCCGAGTTTCATCCCCATCGTCGAAAACTACATCTACAGCTGGCGCGGCTTCTGGCTATACTGGTTCGCGCAGCCGGTGCTGGGGCGTAGCGATGCGGCGATGATGGGAGAGAATATGAAGGGGTATTTCGAGGCGCCGACGCTAAAGGACCTTGTGAGGAATTCTGGAAGGGTGCATAGAGAGCATCATGAGGGGATTAGGAAGTTGGCGAGGGAGAAGGGGATGCGAATTTTGGAATATAGGTTAGGGGATGGATGGGAGCCGCTCTGTGAGTTTTTGGAGGTCGATGTTCCGGAGGGGAAGGAGTTTCCCAAGGGCAATGAGAGGGCTGTGCTTGTTGAGGGGATTCGGAAGGGTGCGAGGAAGCAGATTTGGGACGCTTTTGGTGTGGTGGCGAGATGGGTGGGTGTTTTGGGGGTGGGAGTGGTGGCTGTGGTATGGCTGAAGGGAAGATGATTGATCGACTATCGCCAGGGAAACTCAAAGTGCGACAGCAAACGCCATCTCATACTCAGCCTTCTGCAACGTCGGCCTCGCACTCACGAAAAGCTGCCTTTTGCAACCCGCATAGTATACACGAGCAAGCCTCCTTGGTCGTCTTTTGGTGCCACTCGCCAAGAAAGCAGTGCCTCAAATGTGGTCGGTATGGCCCCGTGTCCTTTGTTCGACGTGGTCCCACGACATGGCTGGACTCTCGCCCAGAGACTAGGTCCTGCTCAGCCGGCGAATAGTTCGACTTTTGGCATGAGAATTGGACTACCACTGGTCTCACACCCACCTAAAGGAACACCATGGCCGACCCGATCACTTGTCCCCCGCATCGACCACCTGCATTGAAGGCTTCTCTTGGCATTACACAGACAGGCTGAGCTGCGAGTCACCGTGCAACGGGATCATTTTCCAGCTGTACATACTTTACTGGGCCTCCCCTCCGCTCCTGCATCTTACCTTCGAGCACACGAGTCTTGCAAGCATGACGTCGAGGCGCTCGAATATCTTCTACGTGGGGCTGAGCCTGACGCTCGCTGCAGCAAGGCACGAGCTCCTCGACCTGACGATGTATGATCATCACGAATTTGGTACCAACTTCACGGATAACTTTGCATCGCTTTCCCCTGTTATGCCAGTCCGCAACATCTCGCAGGGACTGGATAAACGACAAGTTAGTTGCGATGCTGGATATGGTACGCTTTTCAACCGGGCCAAGTGCAAATCTGACACATCACAGCCTTGTGCCCGGATAAGTCAGGTTGCTGCGTGTTAGGACAGGTGTGCGTTGCTGGGGGATGTTGTCCCGTGGGCATGACATCGTGCGGTTCCATCAATCCTGGCACGTGCTATTATTCGTTCTCGCAGAAGTGTTGTGCAAATGGTGTCTGCGAGAAAGGAATCACAAACACAGAATACGACTGTTGCGGGGAACAGTGTTGTCCTGCATCGAACTATTGCGGCTCCGATGGGTACTGCTCGGCAAGAACATGCTCGATTACATCGACCGTGGGCGCTGTTCAAACGATATCGACAGTCGTCGTATCAACGAGGAGAGCTACGGCCACGGTTTTCGACGCCGAAGAACAGCAGCCGGGCGATAATGTGCCGGACTTCACATGCACTGAGACAACGTTTACGGAATCTGGCAACAGCGCATCGCTCGTACTGGGTGACCGTTGCAAGCTCACGCTACACGTCAACGAGGCGGAAGATTCGTCCGCACCCGACCTTCGGCGAGGAATCAGCTCATCGACTACCGCAGCTGTTGCAAACTTGAAGCGGAGACAAGCCACAATTTGTACAGGAACTCTCAGCGGCACTGTGACCATCACATCAACTTCATGGACGCGTGTGACAGTTACAGTGCCGCCGTCGGCTCTACCGGAATTCTCCTGCGTTGCCATGCTCATGTCCAACCTTGCAGGTGATAGGCTAGAGCTGGGTGATGACTGCAGCCTTGAATTCACACCGGCATATCATACGTCCGATGCACAAGACGATGGTATTGTTGGTAGCGTGACGAGCGCATCTACAGCCGATCAGTCAAGTGTGGCCGGTAGCCAGCAAACCGCTCCAATTGCAATAGCTTCGAGTTCTGGTAGCGGTCAAGCTCACATAAAACTTTGCCAGGCACTTAGCCTATGTGCAACTGTCCTGGTCTGGATGTCGATATGATGGAACGAACACACGATTGCCATAAGAATTGCGCTCTGAAGCGGTCTCTTTATCCTATCACTACGGCTGCTCCTTGCTTCGATCTCAGCTGGTATATCACTTCTCTGTTCAATACAGCAATCGATTATGAGTATTCTAGAATCAAAATGTGGCGGCCAAGACGGACTGATCCAACTTGTATCGCGCAGATTCAGTCTTACCGGTCGATGGCATGATATGCGGCAAGGGCCCAGCTGGAGTGACTCCATAGGGGTTGATCATCCCATGCGATTTTGTGTAATGCTTCTTGATGTGATCGAAGTTTGTTGTGTCGTAAAACGCGGCGTTATTTCAAATCTCAATAGCAATGTCTTAGCCACCTCGTCACATTGTCAGTCACAGCCTCAGGCAAGGAACTGGTGTTTTCTGTACTTGTGCAAGGCTGGGTAGCCGCTACGAATGTCGCGAATGTTGCACTTGAAGTGCTGAACATACACTGCGTCGAAGCGAACGATGGTCTGCAAATCTAGTCAGGAATTTTCGATGAAGTAGTCTCACCCAGTGGCTGCCTCACCACAAACAGACGAATGTCAGCTTCGGTGGGCTGACTGCCGTGGTAGTATGGCCCTGGCGAATTTGCTAGGTGCTCTTCCGCTCGATCGAATGACCTTCTCGTACAGTACGGGTACTGTGAAGCGGCTATCATAGTTAGGCTCACTTTCGAAGTCGACATCTGAGAGATGCGTAAAATCCGTGTGGAGTGGATCAGGGATCATATACTGGTCAGCGTATACGGGCTTCGCGAATCGCCAGCCTTTCGATCGGCAGTCCCAGTCCGTTTTATATATGCTCTTGCCTTGGAAAAAGGCCGACGATCTTCATCTTGACTCTTCGGTGTGACTTTGTGCCATTTAGTAGCCGACAGCCGGAACAATTTGGCCCCAGGCTGGAGCTCAGCTGCTGAAGAACGGAAAGATAAGGGACATTTCGGATTCAATGTTGTGTGACCCATGGGAAACCGGGTATTTCGAAAGGGCAACGGGCAAGTCGAGGCTGCAGCCTGACGTGAGCCCTCTGATACCACTTCGTTCGCACTTTACCACGATGAATAAACTTCACAATGATTGTGGTAAGCCAAGGGAGCTATCCGCATCTTCTTATTCATTTCAAACCTTCAACAGAATTGACCGATACAGTACTGGCAACGAGATCACACTGCTAGTTTGGCGAGCTCTAGGTTGCGATCACCACACTCAGTGTACACATGACGCTCAGGCATTGTCAAACACCACCTCAATGTCACACAGAGAGTTGAGCCATATTATATCTGCTATCATGCCGACAGTGCTGCCTTGAGGCGGTTCTGCTTTCTTTGCAGATCGATACCCGTAGCGATGTGACCTGGCGACAGGTGTTTCACGGCGGAAAAGATCAAAGTTGCGATTTGGAGTATACTTGCAAAGACCTCCCGATGCGGAGCCACCAACTTAGCGCTTTGGTTGACGGCATACAGGTCAGGTTCACGGCAGACATGCTTGACTTCTACAGAACGTATCTGAAGGCGAGGTTCTCTCGGTCCGTCAAGTCGAGCTGCCTGGCGTCTACAACCTCGTCCTCGCTACCGCCTTCCGAGTCGTGCTTGATCACTCCCACTTCATTGACCAACCCTTGCTCTGCGAGATCGTCCCGTCTCCTGTTCTCGGCCTGCAGATACCACCGGAGATACAGCACCAATATCGTAGGGAACACGCAAGCAACGCCCAGAATGACTGCCCATGTTGGGATATATCTTGGCTTGTACTGCGGCTGGAAGAGCTGAGGGGATAGAATGTTTCTCAAGCCGTACCCAACGTGGTACAATCCAATGACCGTCGTCTTCTTTGTATGGCCTGCTGAGCAGTTGGCAGCCCATATCATGACGACGCTGTAGGGAATGCCACCAGTAGCGCGTATCCAGATCGCCGCGATGAGGCCCCAGCGGTTGCTCCAAGGAAGGGACAGCAGCAAAATACACGAGATGATCGGTGGAACATAAGCTGCAGCCGACAACCACGCTCGACAGTTTCGAGTCTTGGCTAGAATGATGGCTGCGGCTGCCAACGAAACGAATGCAGTCACACCGTTGACGCATCCGAGAAGTGTCGCATGAAGAGTGGTGAAGCCGAATGATTTGATAATCAGAGAGTACTGGTTAGTCAAGCCGTTCGCCATTTCCTGGCTCCATGCGTGTAGGAAGAAAAGCCACGTCTTCCACTCCGTGACGGCTTCGAGGAATTGGTACCTTTTGAAGTGCTTCTGTTCTATGCCAGAATGGTTGCTCTTGATCCTTAAAATTGCTTGAGCTCGTTCTTCTTGGTTCAGGAAATGTGCATTGATGGGGCTATCAGGAAGCCATAGCCATACAGCAGCCCCAAAGAGGACTGTGAGCAATCCAGTAATGACCATAAACCACTTCCAGGGACTGAATGTTCCTGTCTCGATAAAGAGCACTCCGTATGACAGCAAGCCAGATGTGATAGGACTTGAATTACCAATGGCCCACATGCATGGCATCAGCACGGCTTGCTCGTCGTACGTGAAGAACATGTTCAGGGTGAGGAGGAAAGCTGGAACGATGCATGCCTCCGCCAGACCTAGGAAGAAGCGGACCACGAACAGTGAGGCGAATGAGTTGCACGGGATGTGAAGGAGCAGTATGCATCCCCAGACGATCAGATTGCTCGCCAGCCAACGAGCAACAGGAAATCGTTGCAACGCCCAGTTCTGTGGCCACTCCGCGAGGAGGTATCCAAGATAAAACACTGAACTCAACCAGTTATACTGGCTGCTGTTCAAGTTTGCGTCTTCCATGATGCCCAGGATGGCCGAGTTGCCCAGTGTCTGCTTGTCAACGTACATCAAATGGTAGCCAATGCAGAGGAACGGCAGGATCCATCGGACACATTTGTTGCGAAGGCGAACAGCTTCTTCTGGAGAAGGATCGTGGACGTGGACTTTGGAGAAGAGCTTATAACTCTCGTTGGCGAACTTTTCGGGAAGTTTGGGAGTGTTAGCTTCAACCCCTGGCGAGGCTGTGGTTGTCGCGCGACCGTCTTCGACATGATCTTGTGTTGTGATTGTGTCGTCTGAGAAGGCATGGCCGTTACAGATGGCACTGAGGGACTCTTATCAAGCGCAGTCTCGTTCTGTGAGAACTTGCAGCTGTGGGTCTCATGTGCTCTCTGCCGATAACATCATTCCAACGTTGAATGATCAATGAGCGGGCCAAAGCACAGAAGGTTGGCCGTCAGCCAAGAGCAGGCAGAGGCTGGACCATTCCATGCTGATATTTGAGACGGATGTATCCCTGTTGCACCTTTTGCCGGCGAACAAGGCATCATGTTCGCACAGATGGCGTGCTACATGCTTGCAATATCATTATGAATCCCTGTTGCTGAACGGATCCTTCCGCTCTTGCAGCACTGGAGCTCCACAGGTATCGTTGCTCGCCTTGATAAGCTCTGCATGTACGTCTCTTGGAAAGTATGCTCAGACAATCACTTGCTTCTTTCCTCTGCACCGAAGAATCATGGAAGAGGTTAACAAGCTACGCGTGGCAGTTATCGGCGCTGGCGTAGCTGGACTTGCTGCCGCAATTGGGTTGCAAAAGCATGCTGGCATTGATACACAGATCTACGAAAGAGCGACTGAGCTGAGGGAGATAGGGGCCAGTATCGCGCTTGGACCAAATGGCATGAAGGCTTTGGAAAGACTAGGCGTCTTGGAAGCTCTCGATGACGACTTAGCTTTTCGAAATTCCTCAGGATATCCAATGGTGTATAGGTGAGTGTTGCGAGTGCGTGCTGGAGTGTAGAGTGTATACAAAGCTGAAAGGAGATAGACACTGGAAAACGAACGAAATCATCTCCGTCGACCAACATCGTGATGAGATCGAGTATCGCCACCGCACGAGCCGCTTCTACCGTGCCCATCTGCAACGAACGCTTCTTACTCATGTCAAGCCAGGCTCCATCCACCTGCGGAAGGCCTTTCAAACTGTGACTCCGCTGCAAGACAAGGACGAGCTTTTGATTACTTTCGTCGACGGCAGCACGACAACTGTGGATGTACTTTTGGCCGCTGACGGAATCCAGTCAGCGGTTCGACGAATTTTTGTGCCCACTTCCGCACCCAAATGGACTGGATGGGTGGCTTTCCGTTCTGTGTTTGACTCAAAGCTTGTTGAACACATTCCAGGTGTCCTGGATGAAGCATACCACTGGTGGGGCCCAGATCGAACATTCTTCAGTTCGAAACTGGGAAAGGACTTGTTTACCGTAGTTGGTGGAAACTACACCGATCCAAACGCACTGGACGCTCCTTTCAAGGACGCAACGTGGAACTCTGACGGCGACCTGGCGACTTTCAAAGAGTATTACAAAGACTGGCATCCGGCTATTCATCAAATGATCGATGCTTCACCATATACCAGACTGTATCCCAACACATTTGCATCTAGTCTCGACTCATGGGTCCATGGCAATGGTCAAGTGACATATGCTGGTGACGCAGCGCATGCACATGGCGGAGCTTTCGCTGCTGGGGGCTCACTGGCTTTGGACGATGCGTGGGCTTTCGCCAGAGCGATCTTGACTGTGTACCCGCCCAATGGTTCCAAGCCCACCAAGGCCGCTATTACCCAAGCCTTGAGACTGTACGAAGCAACGAGGAAACCTCACACTGATCGAGTTCTCTCAACCGTGCATGCTAATAACGAGAGCACGATCAAGCGACTTGGGAAGGTCGAGACGGACGAGCAGCTACGGGCAAGGATGCAGAACAGAGCTGATCCGTTCTGGATTCACGAACATGATGTAGACCAGGCTTTTGACGATGTCATCGCCAACGATGGGCAGGGGTCACAGGCGAGACTCTAAGCTGAAATGGGAACGTTCACGAATTCAAGGGCAAGATCAAAGTCAGCTGTTTCTAGACCTAATAATTTAGATCGAATAGCGGACCATATCTATCCTTGTTAATAAAGCCCTGATGGTGCAGACTCAGCCGTGACCATTTCAGCCTGTCCGTTAGTTCCCCGATACCAAGCAACATTTCTTGATCCGCTTCACCAAGCACAAGCACACCCAACGAGCAGACTTCAACCGAATGTATAGTCACCAGGCGTTCTGCTCAGACCCCACGCTTCGATATAGCTCTCCGTGATATCAGCATTGTCCGTCAACGCTGCCAACACGAATGTGTTTGCAAGATGCTTGTACTTTCCGCCAACTGCCACTGTGCACCTTGCCCACTTCGCCGTCGGAATGCCTATACTGACACATTCCGTGAAGAACGGTACGCAGTCGTCTGTCTTGCCATACAGTTGTACTCTTTGGTTATCGACGGTGAAGTTCTGACTGAAGATTGGCACTGCGAGGCCACCGTAACCGATTGTAGCGTTGATGGCAGGGCCTTCGATATATCCTCCGGTGATGGGAAGGGCTGAGCTTGCGTTAGATACTGATCTGCGTGAACGGCGCGAGAACACCATACCTGCCAACTGGCCCTCTTGAGGCTCTGCAGGAATGCCTGTCACATTCTTGCCCAATGTCACCTTTCCAGAGAATAGATACACGGGGTTTAGATCGACGGATGGGATGGCCGAGTTGTTGTGTGCGGCGGTAACGACTGCTACCAGTGCAGCAAGCGATGATAGAGTAAACTTTTGCAAATGCATGATGCAGGTACAGTACTTTTGGCTTGTCAAAGAAATTATCAGTGAGGAGCGAGCTTGGCCTTGGGACTGCCGACTGCGATACATATATACTCCTCCATCATCGAGGCCCAGACACCTGCAAAGCCGGTCTTTCACGCCCGTACCATTCAACGTGTAAGAATACTTCTCTGGCTATACGTGCGCATCTTTCGATGATTGATCTTCTCGTAAGCCGATCGAGCGAGCAGAAACATCGCACTACTGATGTCATGTAAGTCAATGCATTGATTACACGTGGTAGGCGTAGTGTCCTCTTGCGGCGCTTAGAACTGTCCGACTTTAGCCTCCACGTAACGACGTAGACGGTTAGACGTGCGCCGAATGATACCTCTTGTGGTAAGTCACAATAGTGATTCAGGTGGCTGAGTCCGCAAATCGGCGACTTTATTCTCTACTTGCCGGCTGTTGTTGGTGGCGCCTTGTTTCAGCTGTGACATGGTGATCTTCTTCAGCTTCGTTACAAATCTGCTGACAACATGGCCGCAAGTGAGATCAAGATCTGTGACCCGTACGGATCGAATCCTAAATAAAATACATGCGGAAAGTGCAACACTGATGTTACTTCTGCTACAATCCTCCGTCTCCTGCATTAGTGCGGTAAAACACCCAAGGCTCTCAGAAGCATCTGCTGCCTTGTTGTTGCCTAAGGCGCTGAAGTCCTTGCTGATCAGGAAGATGTCAGGACTTGGAAGTACCATTGCCCTGCTATAAAACAAGTCATCGATTAGCTGCCTTCAGATTGTTGCGTCGTGCTTCTTGAGCTTGACGAATCATTTGTGCAACTCGCTAATAACCTGCGAATGGACCGTCTCTTACTACAGCTTTTGCTTCACCTTGCCCTCGGCTTCATCTCACGACGGCCAGAAGGAAAATGCTGCCAAACGAGCGGCGCCATCCTGCCTGAAACAAACTTTGGACGCTCCCACATGCACGCAATCTACGATGCTGAGGATCCTGTCTTGTACGTAGCTTCTTTTCGTAAGCGACATGTGGCATTGCAACTGGGCCACCAAGGTGTTACTGATGTATGTCCAGCTGCGTTCTAGGCCTATACAATCCAAGGTATTATCACTACTCATGTATCTCACGCTCCCTGATTGCACAGATGATTTGCATGATGTGATGGTTCCTATGCGTTCCTGATAGTCGACCGGTCAGAGGACACCACCGAAGTGATGCTGAGAATCGCCCTGGCCCGAAGATCAAAGAGAGTCTCAATTGAGCAGACCTCTCAAGTCAAACGTACTTATCGTGGCTATGTCTTCACTTCTGTATGTAGGAACGAGACAGCCCAATCATGCCAATCACTTTCCGCAGGTCTCCTGTCCGGCAGGAGTAGGAGACCAACTTCGTGGAGATGCTCCAAAGAAAGGGTTGAGGCGATCCTACATGTTTGGAACCACGCGACTAGCAGAAGACGACTTTATCCTCAAGTCCTTCTTGTGTGAAGGTCGACCCACTCGGGAGACGCCAGCGCCATCATCTGGCGAACTATACAACAGGTTTCGACGGCTAAACGATAGACCTGGCCCTTGGGAAACACCCAGACATGGCCTGCAGCATCCTGTCTGCTACATTCGCGATTCTGCGATCCGTGGAATTGGATTCCGCAGCTTGAGCGTCATCAGCGTCGTCTTGCGAGGCTGGCGACGCTCAATGACGCTCTTAACCCGTTGTGATTAACAATCAAGCTCAGAGGCGAAGAAGATAAGAGCACGCGTCGCATGTTCTCGAGAGGTTTCCAATCTACCATCCTCATTCTCCCATCATCCAAAGTGACCCCAGATTGCCCGCACGACCATGTTCGTCCGACACCTCGCTTCCAGTGTCAGTCTCGCCGACTCCCATGAGATCTTGAGGATTGCATACCTGCATTCTGTCCCTGCAGATAGTCAAACGCTCAAAGGCACGATAATCCTCCTTCATGGCTTCCCACAGACCTCTTATCAGTATCGCCACGTCTTGCCTCTGCTCTCAGCGCAAGGCTACCGCTGTATCGCCCCGGACTACCGTGGGGCGGGCAAATCCTCGCATCCGCAGTCTGGAGACTTTCGCAAAACAACAATGGCAAGAGACGTTATCGCGCTCATGGATCATCTCAAGATAACGGAGCCAGTGCATCTCATTGGTCACGACGTTGGTGGAAAGATAGCCTTCGCCTTGGCCAGCCGTCACGCCGAGAGACTCAGAAGCGTTATCTGGGGCGAGAACATCCTTCCTGGCACTGAAGCATACAGAATTTCACGTACTGTCGCCTCTGAGACAGTGAAGTACTTTCACTTTATCTTTCACTGCGTTTCGCCGCTTGCCGAAGCGCTAGTGGAAGGCAAAGAAAAAATATATGTCCAGCACTTTCTGCAAAAGCTGAGTCACAACCTCGATGCGTTTCCGGAAGAGGTCTTGGAGGTATATGCGAGGTCGTATGCACAGCCTGGGGCGGTGAGGTCTGCGATGGGCGTTTATAAGGCTTTTGATCAGGACGACATGGAGAACTTAGAGTGGATCGCAAGCCATGGCAAATGCCATGTTCCAACCTTGATCTTGAACGGGGAGATGAGCCAAGTTGGTGCAGGCGTCGAACGTATGGGAAGGGAGGTAACTCAGGAAGACGAGTTAGAGATTGGTATTGTGAAAGAAGCGGGTCACTACATTGCAGAAGAGAATCCAGAGGGCTTTGTTGAGGCAATCTTGGACTTCCTAAGCAGGCATTGATAGCTCTTAGACGTTCGAGCTTGCTCAATAGCAAGATCATCTGTCACAGGATATAGAACGTGCGTTCAACTAGCATGATGCACCTCCATATTGCAGACTTTATTGCTTTACTTCCAAAATAAACTGCATATCAGAGTGGAGTAGCGCAGGTGTCATGCGTAGATCTAGGCCTAGACTTCTGGCGACAACTGCCTATCCGGGCACAAGGCTGCATTCGTCCAAGCTGGAGCTTGGCGTCATTCGCTTAACTATCACCAAATGCTTTGATCTCTCACTCTATTGTGCCAAATCATCGACATCGTTTGTATCAGCTGGATTGTGAGCGTCAGGATTCGATTCCTCAAATACCTCCCTTGCTGAAGTCTGCCACGATCCTTCCCACAGCTCGGTATATCAGTGTGGAAAAGCACGACGGCTATTGTTGAGTAATCCATCGGCCCGAGGAGAGACTAGCACTTCCGACCTGTATATTTTCGACGTTGGCCGTCTCCATTTCACGTCATCGCCGCCAACAAACCTGCCTACCATCATCGACATGCCTGCAACGGAAATCAACCTCGTGGCTATCCTGCACCCGAAGAAGGGATCAGTAGATCAGGTATCTACAAACATCCGGATGAGCCCATAGATCGGCTGATAATCTGCAGGTCGTCACGATCCTCAGCGACCTCGCCAAATGGGTACATGCCAACGAGCCCGGAACTCTGGTATACGAAGTCAACAGGAGTCTGCGTCCAGCTAAAGACGGCAATGAGGATATCATCATGATTGAGAAGTATGTCGAGGTCGTGAGTTGGTCTATGATGTCACTGATCGAGCTGTCCACAGATACAAGGATTCGAGTGCATTGAAAGCACATGGATCTACTCCTCAGTTCAAAGCGATGCAGGAGACCGTAGCCAAGAACAATTTGATGCGAGCGCCGGCGGATATGCACATGGTAACAACAGCAGAAGAAGAAATTACCACGTCTGCTAACACTTCGTCATCAGGTTTCTGGTAAAGGAGGGTTTGCTTCCCGACTTTGAGCGCAGATGCGTCCATTATAGGCTTTGGGATGTTTGAGTTATATCTGTTCCAGATTATAGAAACCAGAGAGCATCCTCTTGCTTCATGATCGCCCCTTCGCGGATGCTCCTAGGCCCAGGATAACGCCTGACATGATCCACTGCCCAACGCGTCTTAGCATCTAGTATGGGCGGACATCTTCCATTCCCTTCCAGAGTCGGGAGGCCTGCAAACTCGAAGAACCACCTTAGCCATTCCAAACACTCGCCCGAATCCCACATGACTTGATGGAATCTCTGTCCAGATTTGCGTGTCACCTCGGCACGATGACTTTCCCATGCTTCCTGTTCTGCTAGAGACGGCATGGGTAGAGCGTTTCGCCCAGCCCACAGACGTGCAATGGCCACAGCCTGGTATTCAAAAGACCGGAACGTGAGAGCTACAGGGAAGCCGATGATAGCCAGTGTAGGATGTTTCTGGAAGAAAACGTGCTGATAACTGCTGACTAAACGGCTGTTCTTGTAGTCGAAGAGGTCGCCTCCATTGGCGGACGAATTCCAGAATGGGAATGAAGCCTTGTACCCGGTACAATAGATGATTTTGTCGATATTAGACAGTGACGTACCATCCTCGAACATGATTGTCCCGTCGTTCCTGTACTCTATGATGATCGGCTTGTATACAAGGCCGTCAGGTGGATCGCCCTCGTCCCAGCCTCGTCTCGATCGTCGGGAAAGGTAGATCGGCTTGGCAGTGTCAGGAGATTTAAGCAGATGTTGTGTAATGTCGTAACCTGATGCTGAGTTGCCAATGACAAGGATGTTTTCGTCTTTGTAGGCCTTGGTTGTGCGCCAGGTCTTAGAATGCTCGACTCGCTTCGGGTATTTCGAGATGAACGCTTCGAGCCCGGTGACATGCGGGATCTACAGCAGTCAATCAGCCATGGTTCGATGCCTTAGGCCTCTGACTTACATATGGCACACCATAATGACCGTTAGCCAAGATCACGGCATCAAATTCCTCCTCCCACCACTCGTCAACCTGCCTTGCTGCGTCGTGTTTCCTCAATACCAGTCTCCAGCGATGACCAGACAACCAAGTCATGTCCTCTACAGTAGTGTTATACGAGACCAGTTCATCTGTCCTATGCAGCGAGAAATAGTTCTGGATGTACTGCTTGGGCACGTGGCTAGGTACAAAAGGCCCATACGGGAACGGGAAGTCTGTAAAGCACATCGCAACATCGGGGACGTTCGTGAGGAGGCCATCGTATACTGGCGTCTTTTCGAACCGCAGTCGTGAGACTGGCGGCGCAGTACAAGGCAATTCCGATGGAAGAGGTATGGCAGGATCGATGGTCGGTGGCAGGGCGCCAGGTCTCAGAGGGAGATGTCCTGGATCTGGGTCAAAGTTCCATACGCCACCAGCAGAATCTCTCCTTTCGAATACTCTGATGAGGTTGAAGTAATCTTCTGCTTGCAATGCTGCTGCAGCTGCGGCGCCTAGAACATGTCATCAGGTTGAGCGAGGTCCATCAAGGCTGTGGGCGTACCGCTAGCACCAGCGCCAATGACAGCGACTCTTTTGACCATATTTGATTCCGCGTAAAAGTATGAGATGAACGAAGAGGCATATCATCGTATGGATGGACCTCGTGGGTGAGCTGTTGGAACGTTCCACAGCTGTAACATGATGTGCATGGGTACCAGGATGGCGTGCTCGCATGGATTCCTGCCGGCATCCACAATCACCAGCACCTGGCTTCCCAACATGATAAATAAGGATGACAAGCGTGATAAGAAGTGTTCGTTGCTTTCAACTTGAACCGGCAAAATGAAGAAAGCCGACTAGCCGACGAACATTCACTCGCAAGGCCTCAGCGGTCGGCTTGGCTTCGCCAGGCCGGCAACCTGTGGACGTCGCAATCTCCAAAACACCACGCTCAAAAGAAGTTCCTCTGAATGACTTAAACCAACGCCTTCATGCATTCCACCACTTCATCTTCTATCCTCCCCACAAACTCTCGGATTCCTTCCACGCTCATAAGCGCTGCATCAGCTCGAGCACCAAAGGCAATGCCGCTCTCGCCAGGACCGACATCGACAAATAGCTGGTGCGCCTGCAAGAAGCTGGTATCAAGCGCATCTACGGCCGTACAGCCAGGTAGGGCGTGAGGAGAAGAGTAGTCAGTCGGTACTCCAAGTTGTAATGGTTGGAACAGGTCCTTGTCCGAAACTTCCCCGACAAGTGATGTCTTATGCCACAGCAGGTTGATATATGCGTTGAATGGAACCTGCGCGGCGGTGGAATCGAATACTTCGACAGCTGTGCGTAGGCTACTCTGTTCAAAGGGTACTCGAGCACCAAGGTTTTGCTGCAACTCTTTCAAGACTTCAAGTACAGGACGGGTCAGCACGCGTGCTAGCCCCAACGGAAGAGCATTGACGCATGGTCCGGTGACTTTCTCGATGCTGTCAAATGCTGCCGAACGTCCAAGTTGGAAGAAACCGAAGAGAGGGCTGGAGGTGTCCGTGACTTGCGCGAGAGTCCTGGCAAAAGCCAGAAGCACGACTTGATGTGGCGAGACATTATGTCTCGACGAGGCTGACTCCAGCTCCGTCACGCTCACCTTGACTCCCTCCGTCATCGCAAAAGTCTGGCTTCGATCGAGCTGATCTTCTGGCTGCTTCATCGACGGCATGACGGCCCTTTCGCAGTCGTCAAGACTCTTCTCCCAGAACAGTTGTTCTTCGTCCTTGTCAATCGAGTCAACCGTATGTCTGATGAGGTCAGCGAATGCTGGATTTTGATCGACGGCAGCACCTCTATACAGGTCTGCTAGCTCTAAGATCAACCTCGGCATGCTCCACGCATCGTACAAAGAGTGATGCACGTAGGCCATGATGGCATCGCCATCTACGGCCTTGATCAGACGCAGCCTTACTGGCACGTGGAAGAAGTCAGATGGCTTACGAGCCTCTTCGTGTGCTCGGGCTTTGACTGCATCTACCAAAGTTCTGTCGTCCTCGACTGTAGCGAAGCCGTTTTCTGTGATTGCGGCTGCTTTGGTGACTACCTGTACCACTCGCCGAGGTGCAACGGCAGCAAAGGTAGTCCTCAGGACCGAATTGCGATCTCTTAATTGAACCCAAGCGTTCTCGAGCTTGTCGGGATCGAGCCGCGTCGTAGCACGATAGCACCAGCCCGGCTCGTACAGGGTCCTTCCAGATTGGAGCCAGCTTAGCAGATGATATTCTTGACCCGCGAGACAAGGCAGAATAGCCTCGACTTCGTCTTCCGCCAGCCTTAAGGTGGCAAGCGCTGCACTCTGATCCTTGAAAGACACCAGCTCGTCTGAACTTCTTTGAGAGTCTCGGGTGTCATTAGTCTTGTCGTTCTTGGTGGCAACGATCTCACAGATCCTGCCGAGCATGGCACCTTTGAGGATGTCGGCTACGCTGAGGCGCACGCCAGCTTTCTTGCAACGAGAAACGATCTGAATGGCTGCAATGGAGTCGATACCAAACGAATAGATTGAAGAGTTGAGTGCGATCCTGTCCGCCGGCACTTGAGAGACGTCGGCCATGGCCGTGCGAACAACATCAGCATATCTCCTGACGGCTTCTTCATCGAAGGCGTCTGGAGTGTATACTTGCTTCTCGGTCTTGACTGGCAGTTCGCGGAGCTGGTTGGGGAGAGCGGTGGCAAAACGCCCTGGATGTTCGAGCAAGTCATGAACAGACTCTTTGAAGTGATCCAAGAGTTGTTCAATATCGTCCTGCAATGCTGATGAAAGTGCCCTGGCGACGATCCCATCTTCAGTATGCTCGACCTCGAAGTTCACTCGATACTCCGAAGGTACCGGCGACTTGTCCGATTCGAGTGACGAACCATATACTTGTGCTCCCCTATCATCTTGTCTCTCAAGCTTTGAGTAGACGAAGATACTGTCGATAAGTTGCGCCGCAGGGTCTGCGACCGATGCCTTCCAATGCTTTTGCACCTCGGCCAGCGATGCATGTTGGTACTCAATCGAGCTGGTGTTGGTTGTATGTACTCGCTGCACAAGATCTTTGTTTGTCATCAAGTGGTCGTTGATTGCGACGCGGAATGGCACGGTATTGAACATGGGCCCGATAATATCGTTACCGTCGCCAATGTGACTGTGACGAGCAGCCATGACATGGCCGAAGACAACATCTCGGCGCCCATACATGCATGCCAACGCTTTGCCGAAAGCTGCAATACAGACATCTTTGATATCAATGTCCGCTTCACGAAGCTTGGTTTCCACTGTGGCCATGTCCTTGACGACAATTCGCTCGGCGAGAGCATAAACGGGCTCCGAAGGTGCTGGAGTTGACGGTGCTCCTTCGTAGCTGCTGACTTGATCGGCCCAGAACTTCACTGCAGACTCCGCGTTCTGAGTAATGGTCCTGGCAGCCTCGTAGAAAGGCGCCGTTGGAGGACATGGCTCATCTCTGTAACGCAGCGCGAGATTTCGATAGAGCATACCCAGTGAGATGCCGTCGTAGATAGCATGGTGTAGACTCAGGATCAACACTGTCCCATTTCGGTCGGTGACCACTCGAGCTTCTGCAAACGGTAAGGCCTGCTCCAAACGGTCCATGAAGTCCGAAGTCTCCGTGAGCTGGAGCCAGTACCCATGAGCATCCTCAACTTCGAGTGTCTGCCAAGAAGCCTTCTTCTCCTTGTGGACTGATGCGACCCAAGGGGTCTTAGCATTGGGTAGCCAGTGGAACGTTGTCCGCAGTACATCGAGATCTTCTACGAGGGACTCCCAAGCAGATTTCAGACGAGTCAGATCAATTCTTGGGTCGCAGCGAGTGGCGTGGTGATGCATGTACAAAGCACCCTCAGTCGCCATACTTTGAGCCAGCATTCCCGATTGAAGTGGCGTGCACTCGTACAATTCGACATCTTCCCCAAAGCTAGTGATACCATGAGAGCGGAGAGCATCGCAGAGACCTCCCTGAGAGCTGGATGGAGTATGCTGTACCTCAGCTCCCTGCGAGCTTTCTGATGAGGATGCAGCCAGGTGCTTACAAAGAGGTCCAATCCTGTTGTGCCGTATGATATCAGCCGAAGATACCTTGATGCCGTTGTTTCTGAGCTTCTTGGCAAACTGGATGGCAGAGATGGAGTCGACACCCAGATGGATGAAAGCAGAGTCCTTGCGAATGTCTTGCTCTGGGACGCCGGTGTGGTCGCTGATGATAGCCCTGACTTGCCCCTCGAGCGAGGACCAGTCATTCTCATCAAAATGCTCTTGGTGAGCAGCGACTCTCTTGTGCTCGGCGGAGATTGGTATACCAAAGGACCCAGCAGTCGTCTCACTGCTATTGATGATAGTGTCCATTAGCATCTCGATCTTTTCGAGTAGCAACTCGGCATCTGCCTTCGATCCGAACGTCTCCGTGAAGCCGGCTCGGACGACCAGTCGGTCGAGATGTGCATCAGCTTCGAATTCGACAGCCAGCGGATAGTCAACACCTATGTCGCTGCCGTCGGCCTTCAGAAGAGTGCGAGACGGACTCGTCTGAGCTCGTATGAACGAGAACAATGTGTCGTACAGTGGTCTGTCAGCCTTGGTCCACTTCTGGATGTCCCTCGGAGAGACGTGCTGGAACTCCAAGCTACTTGAGTTGGAACGCTGCAGCGCGGTTAGGATCGTTGAGATTGTAGCATTGCTGTCTTCAATCCTCAGCCTTTGCGGAATAGTCGTAATGCACGGTCCCATGATCTTGTCCGCGTTCTCCACTGGAATGGTCCGCCCGGACAATACATTGCCAAAGATGAGATCTTTGGTCTGTAAAGATTGTGACATAGCTAGAGCGAACGCCAGCTGGAGTAGTGTTGCCGCTGTGGTGTTCAAAGCAGCGGCTCGAGACTCTAATGTTGACAGAGGTCTTGAGAAATGCAACTCAGCCTCTTGAAGGACTACGTTCTTCATCGAGGTCTCAGCGAGCAATGGTGCACTCTCCCAGTTGTCCAATAGCGAGGTCCAGTGCTTCTGCACGCGTTGCCTGTCTTGGCAAGCGATGTACTCTACCAGAGGCGCAACACCTGGCCTCGCTTCAGGCAACTGCTTGTCATAGATGGACTGGACATCTTGAACCATCATCTCCAGCGAATTGCCGTCGTACAACGCATGGTGGATTGAGAGGACCAGGAAATGTTCGCCATCCGACTTGATAAGGCTCAGACGCATGGGTGGCACTTCTGTCAACGTCTTGACAATGTTGGCGCCAATATCTCGCTGGAGTGCTTTGACGCTTTCAACATGGGTACGCACGCTCCAAGGAAGTGAGCACGCGCTTGGCTTGAGTACTACTTGAAGGAACGAGTCATCGTCAGCCGCGAAGCGAGTCCTGAAGATGTCGTTGTCGTGGATTAATCTGTCCCAAGCTGCACGAAGACGGTCAATGTCCACGCTTGAATCCAGTCTGAACCTGAGATGATTCACGTAAGCGCCGTTTTCGCCCTCTGTGCTTTGGTGAATCGATTGAGCAATGAGCACCTCCTGTAGAGGGAGACAGGCCCTCACAGCTTGAATGTCATCGGCATCTCTAGCCTTGGACAGGTGCCTCTTTTCGATATCAGCCATTTCCTGACGAGCCTGCGCCAGTCTAGCCGAATCGTCTAACGTCTCGCTCTGAGCACTCGCAGCCAACTGCTCGATGGTAGGATTCTTCATGACCATCGCAACACTGCAATTGTATCCGGCACTTCGCAGCTTGGAGAAGACGCTGATACCCGAGAGACTGTCGATCCCCAGCTCAAATACCGTAGAGCCGGGCGTCACATTTTGAGGCTGTTCCTTCAGCACTGATGACACAATGGCCCAAACTTGCTTCTCGGCCTCGTTCATCGGCCTATTCGAGGCAGCAGAGTCTGAGACTGCATCTCGCGGCATCAACTCATTGATTGGAACTTCTGAGAAGATCTTGACCAAGAGCTTATTGTCTGCCTTGCCAGACGTCGCGGTCAACGGAATATACGTCAGCGGAATAATTAGATCCGGAACTGTCGAGCTTGGTAGAGTCTGCTGGCACTTGCTGCGTAACGTGGAGTTGGCTTCTTGCAGCTCTGTGCGAACGATCTCGGGTGGTACTCCAGATTTGTCCTTCGAGGATGTTGCTGCAACAAACGCTACCAGTTGCACGCGGGAAAGCTCTGGGTGCTTGACCACCAACGCAGCAACGTTGATTTCCACAGTTGAAGCAGTACGGACTCCCTCGGCGACTTCTCCCAACTCCACACGCTGACCTCTGATCTTGACTTGGTCGTCTTTCCTTCCCATGAAGTAAATGTGATCATCCAAACCAAGCTTCACAATGTCTCCGGTCCGATACATCTTCTGGCCGTGGAAGTCCTCGACGAAGCCTTTGGCATCTGGGCGATTGAGATATCCGTTCGCGATCAAGCTCCCAGTGAAGCAGAGCTCCCCAGGCATGTTTCGTAAAGCATAGCCGTCAGTCCCTGGCATGAGAACATGCGCCTGAGAGTCTCCCAACGGAGAGCCAATATCTCGCATATCTGAGCCTGGAAGCAGCCGAGCAGAGCAGCAACCTATGGTTGCTTCGGTTGGACCATATGCATTGATCAACCCAACTCTGTCTGAGCCGCCCCATAGTTTCTTGGTCTTGGGTGACATCTTCTCGCCACCCACACCAAGGAAAACGAGGTCTGGAGCATCATCTGGCGTCAATCCGGTCTGATCAAGTAGTGAAGGCACAAAACTACAATGAGTGATGTGGAGCGAAGACAGAGCCAGCGCGAGATCGTCAAGCAGCATAGATCGAGGGGCCGTGATGGCGGAGATTCCATGTCGCCAGGCAAGGAATGCCTCTCCAAGATGGACATCGAACGCTCTGCTCGCTAAGCCCATGTATCTCCCCCGTCCGGCTGTGTCGGCGGTGGTTGTGTTGTCGCAGATGAACTCAGACTGTGCCTCGACGAAAGACGCCAGGTTTTGTCTGTTGACCAACACACCCTTGGGTTTACCAGTAGACCCAGACGTGTACAGCAAGTAGCAATTGTCACCGCCTGCCGCTTCTATGATTGGATTGGAGGATTCCTGTGCAGCAATCGTTTGCTTGAAGTCCGCGTCCTCAACATTGACAAGCTGGCAGTTGGCAGGCACGTTGACATCCTCAAAGCGCTCGCCATCGGTAAAGACAAATGCTGACTGGCTGTCCTCCAGCAGGAACGCTTTCCTCTCTGCGGGCAGACTCTCGTCAATCGGTAGGTAGCAGTTCCCGGACTTCATGATGCCGATCAGTACGGCATACGATACAAGTGTGCGTCCGAGGCACATTCCTATCATGCGCTTCGAAATGCCTCGTCCAAGGATCCAGTGGGCAACACGGTTGGCTTCTGCATTGAGTTGTGCGTAGGTCCAGCTGTCGACTTCAGCCCTTTGGGGTTCAATCTTGAGCGCAATCTCAGCTGCATGCCACTCAGGATGGACTTGTGCATAGTGCTCGACATAGTGGGTGGGAGATAATGACGAAGGGCAAGCCGTATCCGCTCGAGGTGTCGTCCGAGACAACAGCTCGGTAGGAAAAGAGTCGGTCAATGCAGACAAGTTGTTTGTATGATGCGACACCATTGCCGCGACGAGAGCATCGATCTGATGGAGAAGCAGCTTCTGCTCATCCTCTGTCATGAGGTGTGCAGCAACGGCCATCTCGAAGTTGGGCGCTGGCTCATTATCTTGCCAAACGTTGAGAGCCAGGGGATGCTCAACCTGAAGATCCGTCACATCGTCAAGGCGTTTCCACAACTGCTTCGAAGCAGTTGAGTCCTCGCTCGCAGCTGGATGAAAGGCGAACATAGCGGGATAAACATGCGAAGAAGAGCTTTGATTGAGCAATGCTTTGATGGTTCCAGGCCGGATATTCCTGTGTCGGAAAGCAGCCTTCGAGAAGTTATCCTGCTCCACAAGTGTCTCTGCAGTCGTTTCTTTGCGCTTGGATATATTTGGTACTGTCGACATCATGGGTCCGACCACGTTCTCGAGTTTGTTATCCACGACGCGATCAGACAGAATCTCGGCGAACAACACCTGCGGGCTTTCAAGGAGGTCGGTGAGCACCAAAGCCCAAGCCGTCCGCAGCACCGTAACGATTGAAGCCAGACCAAGCCTCTGGGCTAACGATCTCAGATCAGAGAATGATGTCGCGCTTCGATGGTAAAGAATCCGATGTCGTAGTCTTGAATCGGTCGAATCGGTCACTGCTTGCTCACCGGAAGCAGTCTCAATATCTTGGAGGGCCTCTTTCCAGAACGCCTTGGCATCTTCATTGTCAGCGTCTGCCGCAGTCCTGCCAGCAAGTGCCTCCTGTAACGGTAGTCGCCGTATCGTATTGGGTTTGCGATTGTATGCGGCCTTGACATCGCTTTCCAGAAAGCTCAAGCTGGGTCCGTCATAGATGGAGTGATGAATTGTGATCATCATAACTGGTGTGGTCCCTTCGCGACGAAAAACGTCGACAGCCCAGAGTGGAAGCCTGAAGAGGTGTTGATGATGGTACTGTGCAATTTCCTGCACTCGCGTTTTCGCTACCTCATCCAACACACCGGTGGTCATCTGCTCGTTCCATTCGATCTGAGGCTCCTCATAAATGACCTGCAAATACGAGAGATCATCTTGACACGACGATTCCTCGTCAACCTTCAGCATAGCTTTCGCAACGAAGCCAACTCGCAAGGCATCTGTGTTGCGAGCAACCTTGAGCCATGCACGTTTGAGCTTCTTCAAATCGACATCAGGCTTCAGTTCGAAGAGATGGCTGCTCCAGTACGCTTGCGAGTCTTTGAAACTCTCACTCAGCAAGCTCTCTTGAAGGACCGTAGTGGGTATGACGGTGAGATCGTCTTGATCCAGGTGCCTCGAGACGGCGTTGTAGTACCGAGCATCAAAACTCTGAAGCAGTTGTTCAGGGGGTTGCTCACTCTTATTCTCGCTGCTTTTAGCAGTCGAGTGAGCAAGATCACAGAGATCCGAGAGAGTGCGACACTTGAACGCATCGACCACAGCAAGGCTGTATCCGGCTGCATTGATCTTGGGTATCAGTCGAATGGCACCAATGGAGTCGATACCGATGGCAGGGAGACTACTCGCTGGATGTAATGAGTCTGTCGAGACACGTAGGCTGTCCGCGATGATTGACAACAGATCTCGATTCTCTTCCCGCCACGAGGAGTGCCGATCAGGTGAGACTCCATCTGTAGCTTTGTCTGCGGCATCCCAGCCTACAAGGTCCAGTTCGTGATATATTGCCGTCATGGCAGTTCGGTCGACCTTGGCTGAAGCAGTCCGCGGGATCCTCGGAAGCACGATAAAGGTCGTCGGCAGCATATATGGTGGTAGGACCTTGCGGCCATACTCGCTAGCGATACTGGCGAGTTCCTTGGCGTCAGGGGTCGTAACGGCTGTGACCTCGTCGCCTGCACCTGCCAAGGAAGGACAGGCCATGAAGGCCACGACTAGCTTCTCGTCTGCGTCTTTCCTCTTGCAATGCAAGACCTCGAACTTCTCAATGCGTGGATCAGCATCTTTGAGTGCAAAAGCTATTTCGCCCAACTCAACACGGATGCCGCCCAGCTTGACGAGGTCATCGTTGCGGCCGACGAAGTTGAGAGTGCCATCAGCGAGATGCCTCACTAGATCACCTGTCAGGTACAGCATCTGCTGCAGCTTGTCATTCCAGACAAATTTCTTTGCGTTGACTTCTGGCAGTTTCCAGTACCCAGGAGAAAGCTGCGGGCCAGAAAGTGCAAGCTCTCCAATGCCGCCACGCATGACAACGTTCCCGTCTTGAACAACGTATGTTCCGACAGACGGAAGCGGGACACCTACGTTGGAGCTGTGATAAGTGTCGGACTTGCCAGTGAACTGCCTGAGAGTAGAGACGACAGTCGTTTCGGCCGGGCCGTAGGTATTGTACGCCCGCATGTCCGTTCCCCAATCAGCAGCGACAGCTTCCGTCAGCTTTTCGCCAATCATGGTGACGACCTCCAAGGTCTTGATGTCACTTCGTGCGACCGTAGCTGAGAAGGCAGGGGTAAGGTGAGCATGTGTTGCTTTTGTGTCGTTGGCCAGATCTGCAAAATTCTGAATCATGATCTGTCGGGTGCTAGAGATGACTGTCCCACCAAGCGTCCAAGTGTAGAATATGTCTTGAACAAAGACGTCGAAGGTGTACTGGGAGAACTGCATGCAACGAACACTGCCACCGTTCACATCCGATGGGATGGCGTTGGCCAAGGCGTGCATGGCAGTTGCTCCAGCTTTATGGGTGATGGGCACTCCTTTTGGCAAGCCGGTTGTCCCGCTGGTGAAGATGAGATATGCCAGATGAGATGGATCTCTTTCGATGTCGAGTTCTGATGAAGTCTGTTTTGTCGCTTGGTTCTCGATGTCCTGTAAGTCCAGAGTCATGGTCGACACGCCCTCTGGGATAGCATCCTCGTTGACACTCGAAGCAGTAGGCGATAGTAGTAGCAATCGACTATCAGTCTTCTCCATGATAGCATGCTGTCGAGCGGGCGGCGAGTAAGGATCGATCGGGCACCATCCAGCACCAGCAAGCAACACACCAAGTATAGCCACATACAACTCCGCGCACTTCTCCATGCAGATCATGATAGGCTCATTGGTGACGGGTCCAAAGTCATCGAGTATCTTGGATGCAAATGACTTAGCCAGAGCATACAATTTGCCGTATGTCCACTCGACATCGGGCAGCGACCCATCCATAGCTTGCCGGAAGGTCAAAGCCGGCTTTTCAGGGGTTTGTCTAGCATGCTTCTCAAACGCTCGATGAAGCAGAAGTTCCGACTCGGGCAGCCCTGATGGATTCTCCAAGGCCACAGGAATCTCCGATCGCAGCTTTTTTCCGACTGCGAATCGCGCATCCATGAATGGCGAATTTGGATTGTCGCACAAGAAGTTGACAACATCGTCGAGCTGCGTGAGCAATGTCCTCGCGGCCGACTGGTCCAAGTGCTCGTGTGTATATGTGCCACGGAGTCGCAGTGGTCCATCCTCTGTAGGCCAGATCTCGATCATGATGGCAAAGTCGTGCTCCATGGGCGGATATTCGACATGATCCCACAGCTTGCTAGCTCCCACAGACTTGTCAAACGCCTGGAAGGCGAGCAACGTGTCATACGGCAACGTACCCTCCGCTGTTGCTAAGGAGCTAAGTGGGATGTGGTGATAGGGCAGAGCTTCGGCGTTCTTTCTCGTCAACTGTGACATGACTTCCAGTCCGCTTTTGCTTGATGATCTAATCCTGCTTGGGCTGACGACGAAGGTGGGAGCCATGCAGATGCTGAGATCCTCTTCGAGGCGATCCGACACCACGCTCCCGAATGACACGTTAGTCGTGGAGCCTGTATAGGCAAAGAGAACAGTAGCCCACGCTGCTTGCAGCACCGACAAGGGTGAAACAGACGACTTCTTCGAGGCCTCTGAAAGCTTCTCCAGCGTGACGCTGCCAATGACCTCTTCGACAAGGGCGCTTGGTGTCTGTGTTTCTGGCTTGGAAGCAGAGATACATGGGAATGGAATTGGCTCGAAGTCTTGAGATTCCGACCTCCAGTACTGCGTGATCTCGTCGGTGGCCTCTGAGAAGTGCTTTCGGACGGCGTGCGCGACGTCAGTCCGAGGCACAGGAGCTCCTTCGAGATATTGGTTCTCCACATCCTGTAAGATAAGTTCGAGTGATCCACCGTCAAAGACTGCGTGGAAGAGGGAGAGTAAGAAGGCTGTTCGGGTTGGCGACGAAACGACCGAAAGCCGGACAGCTGGCTTATCGAGTGCTATGCTAGCCTCAATCACTGTCTCAGCATGCTTCAATGTTTCATCCCAATCAGCTTCTGCAAGGGCCGTGAAGTGCTGGATCTCGAACGAGGCAGTGGCGGCATCTCTGCTGAGGACACATTGGCCGAATGGCGCAAGCTCGTCGTCGACGGGGGTGAATATGGTTCTCAGACTCTCAGGCCTACGAAGAGCTATCCGCCAAGCTTTCTCGATCTTCTTAGCATCGGTGCCTTCAGCCTGGTAGTAGACGCTGTGATTGATGTACTTCTTTCGAGTGGAGGTTGCTGCTTGCTTGGAGGTACTTCGTAAGAAACTGGCAATCATCCCAGACTGGGTCGCTGTTGTCGGCAGTACCTTCTCGATATCGGCAGCTGGTATGCCCAATTGCTCGGCGCACGGTTGCAGGTGGCGTTGGCTGAAAGCGCTCAGCTTTGCACCCCAGTCAGCTTGCGGCAATCGCGTGGACATGCTCTCACTTTGCGAGCAGGCTTGTGCGAGTCTCTCGATCGTCCGGCTACTCAATACATCTGCAACGCCAAGATGCGAGATATGCCTTTCTCGAAGCTGTTGCAATAAGCGGACGGCTCGAAGACTGTCCAGTCCAAGCGATAAGAGTTCAGTACTTGGTCGAATAGCATTCGGCTCAATGTCAGCGACTGCAGCAACACTATCCACAACAGTCGACATGACAGCCGCATCCACTATGCTTCTGGCCAGGCCGCTATCATAGCCAGAGTCTGACGAAGCCGCTGAGACGTCTGCCGAATCCCATTCCTCCTCAATGATGATTGCGAGAGCTTTCCTGTCGGTCTTTCCAGAGCGAGATCGAGGCATTGTTTCGAGAACGAAGTATCTCGAAGGTTGCATAAACCGGGCGAGCATTGTCTCCGCCGACTTCCGACAGTCTGCGATGAGATCCTCTTCAGACTTGCTGCCGTCTGCTACCACACAGGCGACCACCTGTTCGCTGCCTTCGCCGATGGGGCCGTGCTGATGTACAACGGCAACAACGTCAACGACGCCAGAGGTACTGGCAACTGCAGATTCAATTTGACCAAGCTCGACTCTTCGCCCACTGAGCTTGACTTGGTCTGAAGTCAGTCTACCCAAGAACTCGACTGTGAGCTCTCCACTCCTGGTCTTGACAATACGAGCACGGTCTCCGGTGCGATATAGTCTACCGTATTCAGGGCTTGTCACAAAGAATGCTGCGTTTTGTTCTGGACGATTCAAGTAGCCCTGGCTGACTTGTGGTCCACCGATGGCCAATTCACCTGAGAAGCCAAGCGGTACAGGGAGTGGCGATCGTGAAGATGGGTCGATGACCAGAATGGAGCATGTATCGATAGGCTGGCCGATGATAGAGCCACGGTCGTCGGCCGAGAAGTCGGGTACAATGTTGCAGTTGATGGATGCCTCTGTAGGGCCGTATGCGTTGAGCAGTTTCCTTGACCGCTGAAGGCTGGGTGTGTGGCTCGACGATGGCGAATTGCTAGAAGAGTCAGAGGAGAAGTTCTCAACGACCTTTGGCGTCAACTTCTCCCCCATCGTCCACAAGCTTCGCAATGTCGGCACCTTTTCGGGCCGCAAAACGCTGGCCATACTCGGTGTGGCCATCATGATCGTTGCCGATAGTCTGCTGATGGTTTGTTCGGGATCGGTCAAAAGCATATCTCTCGGTGCACCGCACAGCGTGCCGCCAGTCCACCAAGTGGTGAAGATCTCCATTATAGAAGGGTCGAATGTGGGTGCAGCAAACTGAAACCAGCGGAAGCCATCCTTGCAGAAAGAGGTTGGAATGAACTTGCAGTGCGAGGCTATTGAGCAAGCTGCTGCATGATGTTGTATCTTCACACCTTTCGGTTTCCCAGTGGATCCGCTCGTGTACATGATGTAAGCGAGATCGTACTCCTTGACTTCTGGAAGGCTTGGGCTTTCATCGATGGCATTTCGTTCTACGCTCCACAGCCTGATGAAGTCTTGCACATCCAGACATGTGGCAAGCTCGTCGTCGTCACAATACCACGCATCCCACGGACGTCCGCCGACTTGAGGACCATTGGTGAGAACCAGCGATGCGCCAACTTCCTCCACGATACCTCGCAGCTGCTCAGGGGGCGCATCGACGGGTAGAGGACAAAAGGCACATCCAGCTTTCAGGACAGCGAGCCAGGAAACGTAAAATGCAGTAGAATTTGACATATACGCGGGCACGACTGGCGAGCTTCCAGCTCGGTCAGCGCGAGCGAGAACCTGTCCTCGTAGTTTGTGCGCAAAAGAGGTGGTCAGGTCATCCAGTTCGGCATATGTGAAGACCTCGTCGGCTTCGCCGGTGTGAAAGTGCAGCGCGGGTCGGCCTGGGTAGCGAGCTGCCGATCTCTGTAAGCCACCATGAAGAAGTCCACTTGGTAGAGTGCCTTTGCCAACCTGAGGCAGGGGAGGTGGATGGAGGAGGGGTGGGTGATTGAGAACAGACAGCCTCGTTTCGGAGTTCGTTCCACTGACGAGTTTCCTCGACAATCGTTGAACCAAAGTATTCCATGCCACATCGGCGAAGCTGTCATCCAAGCGCGTGCAATCGTACAGTAGTAATAAAGTAAGTTCTGTGGCATGGTATTGCACCACAAATGGCTAATGAATGTTTAGCCAGTGATGCAGCACTCATTCCGACATATACACTTACACAATTTAGGCTGGGCGGAGAAGATATGGAGTCGAAGTTTTCGGGGTCTGCCAACAACTCCAGACCAAAGTCAAATTCCAGATGAAGGTCTTGCTGCTGCTCAGTGTCAATAACACAATCGTCGCCACTGTTGCTTTCGCCATCGGTATTGTTTTGGTGATCCAGCACAGAGGCATGCACTATTTCAGGCTTTGCCACTGTTTGGAGGTCATTGCGCAAGGCAAATTGGAAACACACTTCCGCGTCTCCAGTAAAGGATGCGATGAAGCGTGAATAGTCTCGCAACAAGGCAGTCTTGCCTTTCGGCTGGGCTGCAGGGTTGCTGGCGTAGTTGAACTGACGTCGGCGGTATTTCTGTTGAGCTTCATCGCGGGATCGATGCTGCGGTTTGTGGACAGCGAGAGTGTCCAGTTGGGGAAAGGCTGTAGGCTGTATGGAGTGAGGTGAGATGGCCATTGCGTGGCACAGCAGGCACGATGCCAGTACGGTGGATAGGGTGCGATGAAAGGCTGTCGAGAGACCAAGGGAGATATGATTGACGCAAGGCCGGAGTCAACGGCAGGCACAGTGCGAACAGTACCTACCCGCAGCCACACATGGGCAGTACAGCAACAGTAGTGAGGCCTCCGTCCAGAAGCACATGACTTGGGGAGGCAGCATCGTTCGACTCGACAGCACAAAGCGGCCGCAGTCGGCGAAGGTGGCATGGCATGGCATGGGCAGGCAAAACGAACCACGACACGTTTGGCGCACGTAGGTGGTGCTCATGGCGTTACCTAACCATCAAGTCCCGTCCAGGGCAAGGCCGATCGAGTGCAACAGGTGCAACAGGGTCTCGTTTGGGGGCAGCTCGAGCCGCGGGCATCGCTCGTGATCCAGCTCGCGCGATGGCCATGGCGAGCTGAGGGAGTGGGTGAGTGGGTGAAGGTGGGCGGTGGTGGTGATCGGCGACGGTCTCGCGAGCAGAGCTTGCAGCAGCACTGATCCACCCACCGACGCCTGCCATGACGAGGCATGTCGCCGGTGCAGCCATAGCGAAAAGTAGTCTTGTCGTTGCAGTAGTGCCGACGGCAAACTCTTCACGCCATCTCCGGCGCAGATGAGGTTCGATTATGGTTATCACGCGTTCCATCAGATAATCTATCCGAGCATCCTGGCCGCCACCCAGCTCGAATCGTTGGCAACGGCGTCATCTTGGCAAGCCAGGCCGTGCAGCCATCCGCCGGGGCGTGGCGTTTTCGTGCAGCAAACATGGTCCGTAGTCCACGCGATGTCCACAGGTCAGACTAAAATTGCTCTTCTCCCTGCAGCCGCTCCGTCACACTGGCCTCGCAAACACCACCGACATGAGTTGCTGAGCATTTCCAGCATCTGACCCGAAGAATGCATGCACATTCGTACCTGAGTACCCACAACTACTCGGCGAATCTGCAGTACCTAGGTGGTGCTCGACCAGGTGCAGGGTGACGTCTGAATCAAATCTTGACACCTTCGACGACGCCGCCGATGCAGTGCTGACGTCGATGCTGCGAAGTTGTGTTGCATCCAGCAAACCCTCCCACCTCTGGCCGCTATTCACGAATGGCGCGTCTTGCGTGTGCCGGTGTCGGCGTGGTGTCAACTCGACACAACGCACACCGCGGTTGGCACGAATGGCTCTCGCGCGCGCTACGCGAGGCACTCGTTGATCGAGGGACAGGCGGGGCCTTGGAATCGCAGAGGACCACCGGCCGGGTCAGGTTCGTTGATCGATTGCAGCAACAGCAGTGGCCCGCTCCAGATTCCAATCTTGCACTGTACAATCTTATCTGATTCTGCTTCTTGCTGCGGCACAGCAGCAGCAGTGACATATTTCCTCCTCTCCTCCACCTGCAAGCCATGGACACTACTATCACTCCCACTGCCATCATCGACGACGTGAGCGACATCCCCAAGTACTACCCATCCCTCTTCCACGGCCCAGCAGACCCTCCTCTTGTCAACCTCACCCTCGGCGAGTTCCTGGATGCCCAGTGTCGACGACATGGAGATCGCGAATGTATTGTCATACCCTGGAATGGCGACCGGTGGACGTACGACGACCTTCGAGAACAAAGTTTGAACATCGCCAAGTACCTTCATGCGAGAGGCATTCAGCCTGGAGATAGGGTGGCCATTCTTGCCGGGAATCGTGCGGAATATGCCTCTGTCTTCTTTGCTTGCATGCGGCTGGGTGCGATTTTGGTGATATTGAACAACACATATACCACTTCGGAAGCTGAATATGCTCTCCATTACACCGGTAAGCAGACTCAGCTTTCCATCAAAGCCGTGAAGGCGTTCTGACTGACATTCATTTGCAGAGACCAAGGTCTTATTCGCAACTTCGTTCATCGGCCGTCAAGACAACCGCGATATGCTCAATCGATTCAGCAAACATGCCGGCCCATTACCGAAATTGCAACAGATCATATTGCTCGAAGGCGAGTTGAATGAGCTACTCGACTACCACACAGCCGTCCGAGTGGGAGAAAGACTGCCAGAAGGACCAGTGAGACAAGTCCAGGAGAGCATCAGCCCATACGAGACATGCAACCTGCAGTTCACCTCAGGTTCAACAGGACACCCAAAAGCCGCAATGCTGACCCATCATGGGTTGCTGAACAATGCTCGCTTCATTGGGGATCGTATGAGCCTGACTGAGGAGGATGTCTTATGTTGCCCACCACCACTTTTCCACTGCTTTGGACTCGTACTTGGACTACTGGCAGTCATGACGCATGGAGCGAAGATTGTATATCCTTCTGAGGTGTTTGACGGACCATCCGTCTTGCAGGCCATCACAGATGAGAGCTGCACGGCTGTACACGGCGTACCAGCTATGTTTGACACACTCTTCAGTTTACCCAAGCCAGTCAATTTCGATTGCAGCAGACTTCGAACTGGAATCATTGCTGGAGCTCCAGTCCCTCGTCATCTCATGGAGTTACTCGTCAACGAATTCGGTATGACAGAGTTCACCAGCAGTTACGGCCTCACTGAAGCATCTCCAACCTGTTTCAACGCATACGTCGACGATTCGATCGACCGCAGGCTAACGACCGTCGGTACCCTCATGCCGCACGCCCACGCTAAGATTGTGGACAGAGAAGGCCGCATCGTCCCTGTAGGAGTCCGTGGCGAGCTTTGCATGGCCGGCTACCAACTCCAGCAAGGCTACTGGCGGAACCCCGAAAAGACCGCTGAAGCAATGGAGCGAGACGAGAACGGTGTCCTCTGGCTGCACACCGGCGACGAAGCCATCTTTGACCAGTACGGCTACTGCAGCATCACAGGTCGGTTCAAGGATATCATAATCCGAGGTGGCGAGAACATCTACCCCCTCGAGATCGAGGAGCGTCTAGTCGAGCACCCTGCCATCGAACGTGCGATCGTCGTCGGACTGCCCCATCAAAAGTATCAGGAAGTACCAGCGGCATTCTTGCAAAGAGTCGAGAGCGTGAAGAGTCGGCCGTCGATCGAGGAGATTCAAGAGTGGACACGGAAGACACTTGGAAGGCATAAAGCTCCCGTGCATGTCTTTTGGCTGGGGGAGGACGGTGTGACCTCGGATCTGCCCATCACTGGGAGTGGGAAGATCAAGAAGTTTGAGATGAGGAGGATGGGGCAAGAGTTGTTGGCTGCGCAGCCAAGGGCCAAGCTTTGAGTTCGGGGACATCCCTGGTGGATTTGGTTGCTGTCAGCACTCATCGCATTGAGCGCGAGGAGTTTGGTCAAAAGCTAGAGGGTATTCCTGTCACTTCTTGCATCGGATACCTTGGGAACAGAGAGCGAACAAAGGAAAGATACGCATGTGTTTGAGAGCATCTGTGCCACATACCCCTCTTTTTACCCCTGACATGTCTCCTGACAAGATAACGGAGTTTAAAGATAACCTTCGATCCTCATGACAACTAAAGTATACGTCTAACGACGCCACCAACTCCATACAACGATATCTGTTCGCACTTTGCTCACCTACATCATAGCCCGCTCAGCATACTCTCGCTCCCCTGATCGCACCGGCGAATCCTTCTTGTCCGCTATTATCTCCTTGGAGATGCTCTTCACCGCTCTCCTCGCCCGCTCCGCCATCCACCGAAAGTCATCCGACCTCGCATTACGATCCTCCAAAGACCCAAACAACCACATCCCGCATCCAGGTACAACAGAATCCTTACGGAAGTTAACACGATACTCGCGATCCACGCTGACCGACCCAGCATCAAGCAACACAGCAGGCACATCCAGCAAGTCCCTCGGCAGAGCGAAGTGGTATCCAGTAGCCGCGATGATGACATCGAAAGCCTTCTCCGAGACAGACGTCTCTCCCGTACGAGGATTCTTGACGACGAGGCGGACTCGATCGCCATCTCGTTGAGTCGACACAATCTCAGACAAGCACTTCATCTGAAATCGCCACTTGTTGCTATCGGGCTCGCGGATCTTCTGCGTATACTGCGCCTCGTAGAGTGACTCCAAGGTGTGCAGGTCGACTTTCGGTCCCTGGCCGCCGCCCATTTGCTTCCCATGCAGACGCTCGCGGATCTCAGGCGGTAGCACGCCCGGCATGGACTCTGGACGCTCCAGCATATCCTGCACGCTGTGTGTCTCATCGGCTGGGCGAAGGGCGGAGTCCGCGTAGAAGAGCGTGGCGGTGTGGCTGCCTTGTCGAGATGAAGAGATGTGTTGGAACAGCTCGGCAGCTTCTTGGTTGCTGCCGATGATGGCGATGTTGAGAGATTGTTGGACGGTGTGCAGGTTGGAGAGGAGGCTGTTGGTCGAGCTGGAGTGGAGGACCAGAGGCGCTGAGGAGAGGGATGGAGGGATGAAAGGCTGCGAGCCGGTTGCGATTATAACCTTTTTGGCCAGAATCGAGGATGTCGTGGAGGAAGCATTCGTGCTGCGCAGCTGGATGGCCCATTGAGCGACTTTATTCTGGCCTTTTGCTTTGATCGGGGAGACCTGGATTGCCTCGTGGCCGTATTGCACCCATCCGAGTTGTTGGATCTGCTCTGCCGCCCAGCGAAAGTACTGGCCCATCAACCGTCGAGAAGGCTCGAGGCGCGAGTTATTTGCGAAACGGATGAGCTGGTTCGTGGCATGGAGAAAGTTCACGAAGGTGAACTGTGATCGGGGGTTCTGCGTTGTGACGAGGTCTCGCAGGAACGACGACCCGACTTGTCTATCTGGCAATACGTGTTCGGACTGCCACTCCCAACGGCTGTTGCGTTCGATGAAGAGGACTTTGGCGGACGAGTCTTGGTCTGCGAGGTTGACGGCAAGTGGCAAGGCTGTCTGACCGAATCCGGCACAGACGAGGTCGTAGGTCAGCGGTTGGTCTGTCTGCTTTGGCCGCCTGTCGAACGATCTCTGTCGAGAGACGCCCTTCTTGGGCTCGTGCGTTTCGAGGGACATGTTGTCGATAATGTCGTTCTTTGAAGACTGATGTTGGCCTTGGAGTAAACCTTCTGCTGTCTGTTTGCCACAGCAGTAACAAACACCACGATGCTCCTAGATTGGTACAGTACAACTCAAAAAGCAAACACCAATATGTTCTGACACGATTTCTAGAGCTGCCTCCGCACCTCGGCCGTGAATGCAATCACAGGTGTCTGACCACCCAACGAGGAGTGCAATGCCAACCACAGGGACTGACTACCGACTAGTTCGTGCCCGAAGGTGCTGGCGACATGCGTCCGCAAACGAGGCCAAAGTCTCATGTAACGCTTTCGTGTTTGTTTGGTGTCTGGAACTTTTTCTCGTCTTACAGACCATGATGCAGGCATGTAGGGCCCACACAAGCTCTGCCATGTCGCCTCGAAGCAGGGAACAGCGCCACGCATGCACGATGAGCACCGCCGTTCTGCAAGGTCTCTTGGCCACACCAGGCAGGTACAAACATCGTCGTGCTCATGTGGAACGATGGCAGAGCCAATCTCCTCTTCTCATTCCCACTCTCGTTTGCATATCGACTTGTCGATCTCTGACACGAAGAAGGTGGGTCGAAACAGAGCACCGCTGAATATCCTCGTCGTCCGAAGTCCACAGCAAGACCACACAGCACGCTAGAGAAAAGATCCCCGCGCGAATGGCGGCGTCGTCATCAGAACAAGGCAATTTTTTATCAATCTTATCAGATCATGTCAACCCCCATGCTTCGCCGGCCTATGTCCGGACAGGCAGGTGAATGTTCAATCTCAGAAGATGTGCGAGAAATTTCTGCAATGTCTTGCGGTGTATTGTCTCGGAAGCAGGCCGAGGTCGGCGGTGTTCAGAAGTGCTGAATTCCGTTCGGGAGAAGCTCGCCTGTCGACGATGTCTTGTCAACCTGTCGTCGAAAGGTCAGGGCTGTCCTGAGGCATACTGCGGGAGTACGCGATCTTGCGTACTTTTCACTGTTGTACTGTGACGGGAGGTTGAGTTGAGTTGAGTTCCATGTTCCTGCCACAGCGGTGCCCATTTGGCAGGACTCCTGCCACACGCGACAATGAACCTTCCTCGTGAAGAGTCGTCATCACGCTTTCCGCGGCTGTCAAGTGTCTTGTATCTTTGTGGACACTCTTCGCCAATGAGACGAGAAGATCTGCGGCCATGTCGAAAGCCTTTTTGCCCGTCTTGATCATCTGGCAAGTGCCCATGACATGCAGACTCTAGTCATGACGATACATCCCCTCTTGATGTTGGTTAGTCGCACTTGACAGACCTTGGTACCGTCCCGTTGTGATGCCAATCAAGTCATCAACGTTCATCTGCGGTAGGTAGAGCGTGTCCGAATGGGTGCAGCAAGCAACATCATGTCTTCGATAGCATCACAGCCGATGCAGCCTCGTTGACCCAATCTAGATCATGTCATAATTGGAGGTGAGCGTAGGCACGTTGACTATCTCTGACGAGGTGAAGTCAAGACGCACCCACAGCCCTACTGTTATCAGATCGAATCCCTACACCCACTTCTCGCATGCCGGGCCGGAAAACCATATCCACTGGACACGCCACTGGAGCGACTTAGTTCTTCGGTCTTGCTGTTACCCAGAGATCTGGTCATTGGTAGTCCTCCTATCGTCGCTGATCAGTGTTCGCCGGCAACTGTGGAGGACATGATAAGGCTGCGGTGGACGAACGTATCCACAACGCCGTTGAGCAGCAGCGTTTGGATCTGCGAGCTGCGAGATAAGTTGCATGTCACACACGTGGATGTCTCATGGATCACCAGAAGTATGCGGACTTGGAGATGGAGTATAGTACCCAGATCGCCGGGTCGTTCACTCACGATCATGTGGAGAACATGTGACAATCTTTGGATATACCTTGGCGGCCAAAGTCAGCAATACAACACGCTAGATACATCCGTGAACGCAGCTATACTAGCCTGGAGATCGTAGATCTGGAGGGGAAGTGGTTTGAGCCGGCTACTACACAACGTGGCAATGCTGGGCCATAGCATCAATGCAAGACCCAAGTCTATTCAGAAGCCTATTTCGATATCCAGGCCCGAAGCCATTATATCACTGCGACTTATATCCATGCATTCAATACCGCCTTCTATATACAATGCTGTCTACAGCCTGCCCTTCTGCCCGATCTGATCAACTTTCAAGATTGCGACCCCTTTATCAAGGACAACTCGACCACCAACCTTGGACACAAAACGTACCTCGCCCCCACCAATTGCCCACATCTCCGTCTCTAGCACATCGCCAGGCCTGACAGGAGCCGCGAATCTGGCTCGAAAACTCTTCAACAGTTCCGGACGACTATCTGCAAAAGTGGCCAAGATCACTCGACTGACCACATTCCAGCTATATAGTCCATGCATGATCGGCGTCGGCTGAACTATCGCAGCCTTGACATTGGTGGCATGAAGAGGATTATAGTCGCCATTGAGACGATATAGCAGATGTGCGTTCCTTGGGATCTCGTGTCGATGCGTCCTTGTCGGCAATGTACTCGCTGATGGTGAGGGCGGCGGTCGAGGACTTGCGCCGTTCGGACCGCCCCAACCTCCTTGGTTCATGAAGACTGCCGTCTCTGTCATCCTTGTGAAAGCAGCTTCTTGCTTCCGACCTCCGATTGCTGAGAGCGATTTGGCGAGTTCGAGCAGGACATGTTCGGTCTGGACAATCGTTGCTTTGCCATGTCCCTTATCCCAGACGCCAATTATGCGGCTGCGAATCGCGAAGTTCCGGTTTGAGCTGGAAGTTGGGAGTGGTCTGATGTATGGTCAGCACAGATTTCCGATCACGACTCGAGGATCAATCCCGACCGCAGCTGCTCCAGTGTCCGCTCGCCATCCACTACTTTCTCGATATCTAGCACTGGAAACCCAGGAATGAATCCCTTTGGTGGAGTCAAATGCTTCGTGAAATGTGACTTGAAGGATGATACCGAAGCGTACTCATGTTTAAATGTCAAGACTATCGGATATGTCGGAAACGTTGAGAAGGAAGGGTGAAGTTCCTGCCAAACGTTGTCAGTTCTGTCGCCTGCACCATGTTCCGTTGTAACTCCATCTCACGTAGAGAAAGTGCAGCTCCGAGGGCTCACAGCCAATGCTGTTCGCGAAGAGAAGCACGTCTCGCTCGTTCCACGATACCGGCTTCAATGGATACTCGTATAGAGCTTGTGCCATGGCGTATTGACTACCCCGAGCAATCGTGTGTAGTGGGTGGGAAGGATGAAGTTGAAGTTCGAATTTTGGGGAGCTCGCTGACTTTAAATCTGGCGTGACCAGACTTCAGGGATGTTCGATCATGCTCATGGGTTTTCGGGGCCGACACTCGACAGACAGCTCATGATACTTTTCTCCAGTCGCTACAACCGCTATCGTATACAATTAAGTGGTTGGTAATTCGGGCTGGAACTATAGCTACAGCTTCGCAAACAGCTTGATCCCAGTCCCGCCCACGTTCGTTTCTCCATCAAAATGGAGTGGACACAGCTGGAAGAATCGCTCCCTTCCCACCTTCATGCATGCACTCCTCTTATGAGTCAAGTCCACGTACTTCATGACCCCGAAGCCGCACATCAAGTCATAGCTCAATACCGTGCTGTTGGTCATCTTGGGCTCGCCAATGACATTTTGTGTTCGAGGCTCGTCGAGGAAGAGATAGTGAATGATGCTGGACCACCACGCTGAGACTCTGTGTTTGCCACGGAAACGAGTATCGCCCACGAGGGAGTGTCGGCCACGATCAAAGTCGCCAGCATCAGCGTACACGCCGAAATGATCCTCCTGATGAAAAGTCAACAGATGTCTATATTGTATACGTGTGACCTCCGACACATACCTTGCCCCAGTAGATCTCGTAGTACGCAAAGAAGGTGTCGTCAAACTTTGCCAACACAGTCATGGTGTGTGCATCCTCATGCAACTTCCTCAAATACTCCTTGTGCTGCTCCAATGTACCCGTCTCATTCCAGCCCGCGGCCACAAAGGGGTCGTTCTGCCATTGGTTGAACAGGCGGAGATGCTCATCGTTGTTGAAGTCCAGCGCATACATGCTGAAATGCTCATCGAGATGTGGGATATATCTGCTGTATATGATGGATCCTGGAGCTGGTTTCTGTGGCCGTCGTGGATGGAAAGCGTGAACTCGCTCGCCAGGGAATTTGCAGCTCGCAGTGTAGTCGAGAGGGTTCAGTGGAAATGTCGCGAGCTCTCTGCCCGAGATCTGGTTGGTATCTGGTGCCCATACCGGTCGAGGGCCAAATGGACAACCAGCACCTTGCCAGAAGGTGCTACGTAGCAGAACCAGCTCGTCAATATATGCATCTGGATCGGCGCTAGACTTTCTCTCTGGCACTGGATGTTGGCACGCAAGATGTACCGCCTTCAGCTCCTCTGCAAGTTGTTCCCGACCCAGTCCTACCAGGCCCAAGCGGAAGTATTCGAGTTCTGGTCGAAGGGTGAACAGCGCGTAGATTATGAGCCAGATCTGGCCAATTGTGGGAGATAATGGTTCGTTCCACACGAAGTCTGCTTTTGGTGCTCGCCTCACTCTGCCCCAGAAGAAGTTGTTGGATTCGGGAGGAAGCTGGTCTTCTCTCTGATCTTGCACAGGGTTGGAGAAGCAGACATTGCTGTGCAGCTGCTCTGGTGGAGCTTTGGCATCTTTCTGCGTTGGAGTCTTGCCTGTCGATCGAGGCTCGTAACGAATTTGCAGGAGTTTGGTGCCGTAGCGGGTGGGTGCTTGATTGTTGTTCACCTCATGGATTCTGTAGGTGGTGAGATATGGATGAGGCAGGCGGATTGTAGCAGGAAGTCTCAAGGAAGACATTTTGACAGAGAGGTGGTGAGAAGGCAAAGGACAAACAAGTCGTTACCTACAGCAACAATCAATCGCAGCCGAAAATGTCCAACCCGAAGCACAGCTCGAGCTCCAGCTCCCCTGTCAAGCTCCAGCACCGGCTCCAGCCAATGCTCCGGTCTGCTGCCGTCGTGCGAAGTTTTGCGGAGGAGGAGTGGGTGATCATGTAGCCGACGTCGCACCTGTTCACGTCACGGGAGGAAGTCCACGAGGTCTGTGGACAACGTGGGGACGAGCAAGATGTTGTCATGGCGCCGACGCTTCTGGTATCTGATCCGTCATTACCGAGCACTGAGCTCAAGCGAGCAAAGTAGCCGGTGGGCTCCAATCAAGTGAGTGAATGAATTGGCCAAGGTGCACTACTGCAGAGTGGTTCCATCAGATAAAAATTTTCCTTTTCCACGCCCAGCGCGATCGACAATCAGATATGGTCGGGCCGCGCTGAGCTGGGATCAAGGTTTCATCGTGCCATCGTCCAGGCGACGATCGTCGAATGAGGGCTTGGCATGCGTGGTGGTGGCCCCTTGTCGTTCCACTCGCAGTAGTCTTTCGCACCATCGACGACATGCTGGGACACCAAGCACAGCAACGCACCTGCTGCGCACCAAACTATTATGTACTGGCAGGCGGGATGCACAAGGCCAAGCCGCCGATGCCGCCGTCGCGCGCGAGACCCTTCTGGCGTCACATGACTGGGCGGCAGCTGCTCGTTCGGTAGAGACAAACATGTCGTTGACTTCAATGTCTGGACGTGGTTTTGGTGGTTCGAAGGTGCTGCGATCATGGGGTTCAACTTTCGCAAAAAGGTTTGTATGGAATGAATACGTCTTGCGATTTGCCACACTAATCGATCTTTACAGGAGTCGAAGCCAGAGGAGAGCGGTGTTGAGAAAGAGTCCTTCTTCAGGCAGGCCACAGTCTGGTTCCGCCTGCTCCTCACGCCGGACTACACCACCTGGGACATCATCCTGCTCATTGGAGGTGCCGTAGGATCTATCGCTGCTGGAGTTCCTTTCCCACTCCTCGGTATTCTATTTGGTCAACTCATCGATAATGTCAACTCCTCTTCGTGCGCCGAAAGCACCGGCGGCGACACCTCCGGGCTGGAGTCCTCTATTCGAACGAAAGTTCTCTATGTCATCTACGTTACCATCGCCAATTGGTGCTTCATCTATATCCACACCACATGTTGGTCCATGTTCGGCGAGCGGCTGGTCCGACGACTGAGGGAGCGTTACCTGCGCAGCCTACTTCGCCAGGAGCTCGCATTCTTTGACGAGCTGCCCGCTGGAGATGTTTCCTCGAGGTTGTCCAATGATTTGGACCAGATTCAGCAAGGCACTTCAGAAAAGGTCGGCATTGTCATCAGCAGCATCTCCTACTTCGTTGCTGCATATATTGTCGCATTCCTCAAGTCGGCCAAACTTGCTGGGATCCTGGTTTCATTGGTACCAGCTTACTTCCTGATGTCCTTCATCGGTGGCCACTTTACCAAGAAGTACACTGGTAAGGTATCGGATCATATTGCAAAGGCCACCTCTATTGCTTCCGAAAGTCTGAACAAGCTGAACATTGTTCACGCGTTTGGAGCCAGCCGTCGACTTGAGACCAAATTCGCAGAGTACATTGGCCATGCAAGGACCGAGGGCGTCAAGAAGACTGTCACTTCTGGTGTCCAGCTTGGTCTTCTCTATTTCATCGCATACTCGACCAATGCTGTTGCGTACTGGCAGGGAAGTCGTACCATCGCCGAATCAGTGGAATCTGGATCGGGGTCCGCCGCTGTCGGTGCTGTGTATACTGTCATATTCGTGCTCATTGATGGTATGTACCTCCTGCGATGGGTTTGAGGGTCGCTAACCACACTGCCAGCCTCGTTTATTCTCAGCCGTATCGCTCCCTTTATGCAAATCTTTGGCACTGCAGCCGGTGCTTCAGAGAAGCTAAACAAGGCCATCTCGAGGAAATCCGAGATTGACGGAACCGACAAGTCGTACGGTCGGCGTTTGGATTCTGTCTCTGGCAGTATTGACTTCGACAACGTTTCGTTCGCGTATCCCAGCAGGCCTGACACTTTGGTCGTGAAGGACCTGTCGATGAGCATCCCGGCCTATAAGCATACTGCAATCGTCGGTCAGTCAGGGAGTGGAAAGTCTACTGTGGCCGCACTTCTTGCGCGACTTTACGACCCAAGAGAAGGGACTGTCAGGCTTGACGGAGTCGAAGTTCGCGAGCTCAACGTCGGCCACTTGAGAGGACAGATTGGTGCAGTTCAGCAGGATCCTGCGTTGCTCGATCGCTCAATCTTGGAGAACATCGCACATGGTCTGATCAACTCGGAAGCCCCACAGGACCAAGTCGATGCAGTGTTGCATGGCCAGATTGCAGACTTCGCTGACAAAGTTCGCAAGACTGGCGCTTTCCAGGACACACTCACTTCGCAACCTGCCGCCGTGAAAGCCGTCATCGAGAGGGTGATGAAAGCAGCGTCTATCGCAGATGCAACTGGATTCATCAGTCGCCTTGATCATGGGGTCGCTACATCTGTTGGGTCTTCGGGAAATCAGTTCAGTGGTGGGCAGAAACAGAGAATTGCCCTTGCTCGAGCCATGATGCGTGATCCCAAGATTCTCCTGTTGGACGAAGCAACTTCTGCGTTGGACTCTCGCAGTGAGAGATTGATCCAAGGCGCTCTCCAAGAAGCCTCGAAAGGCCGCACGACAATTTCCATCGTGCACCGACTGTCTACGGTGAAGAACGCCGACAACATTATCGTCATGCGAAGCGGAAAAATACTCGAGCAGGGAACACACGCTGAGTTGATCGCTGCCGATGGCACGTACGCTAGCATGGTTCGACTACAGACAGTCAGCAAGCACGAAGATGCCGAAGCCTTGGAAGAAGAAGCAGAAGTCGAAGACGATATCTCATCGGTTGAAGATCGTTCCAGCGCTGATACTATCGAGAAAGAAAAGACCAAGACTGACGAGACGCCTCTGCCAGGCGAGACACTTCCGGGCGAAAGTGAGAAGGTGCTGGCCGAGCCTAGTAAGGAGAAAGCTAGCGATGGAAAAAGATTCTTCTTCTTCAACAAGAAGCCAAAAGACGAAAAGAAGACCAGCAGTCGCGGCGTCCTGTCGACCATCCGCGGCGTTGGAACACTTACTCGTTCCCAAGCTCTGTTTCTCCTTGTCGCTTTCACTGCGTCTGCTATTGTCGGGGGATCGTACTCCGGCGAAGCCGTCATCTTCGGACACACTGTCAGCAGCTTCAGTTCTTGCAATGCTGCTTCCGCAATCCGATCGGCCGGATCGTTCTGGGGCCTGCTATACTTCATCTTGGCCATCGTCGAGTTCTTTGCAAATTTGTTCATGGCCGGGACCTTCGGCTTGGTTGGAGAGAACACGCTTTACAAAGTGCGCATTCTCTCGCTTCGAACTCTGCTGGGCCAGGACGTTGACTGGCACGAATCTGACGGGAGAGATCCCGCTGGCTTGTTGTCATATATCACAAGTGATACTCAAGCCCTTGCGGGTTTGACTGGAACTGTTCTGGGTACGCTTTTCTCGGTCATCATCAACAGCGTCGCCGGTGTTGCTTTGTCACTCGCCATCGCATGGAGAATCGCCATTGTCCTCTTGGCTTGCGTGCCCATCTTGCTTGGGGCTGGCATCATGCGACTCCGATGCTTCGCCAAATTCCACGAAAAGCACGCAAAGGCCTTTGCTAGTGCTACCGGATATGCCACCGAGGCAGTCAATTCAATTCGTACCATCTCGATCTTCTCGCTGGAGGAGGAGGCAGTCAACGTGTATCATCGCTCGCTGAAGGCCCCCTATGAGGAGACCCTTAAAATGCTTCTCTGGAGCAACGCATGGCTGGCGTCGGCCTACAGCATCAGCAACTTGGTCTACGCACTGGCATATTGGTGGGGTTCGCAGAACATCATCGAAGGGCGTTACTCTCAACAGGCCTTTTTCATCGTGCTCCCCGCGATGTTGTTCAGTGCTCAAACATGCGGTCAGCTCTTCGCACTTGCACCTGACTTCTCCAAGTCCAAGCTATCCGCTGCCAGGCTCCTAGATCTGCTGGACATTGGGAAGAAGTCAATGACCATCACCGACAAGGTCATCAAGAGGGGACCTTACAAGGGCGACGACATGGGCGGCGAAAGAGATGTTGAAGCTTCGCACTCCGGTCTGGAGAAGTCGGGCAGCACCGGCGTCCACGTACAATTCGATGGTGTCGAGTTCTCATACCCATCAAGGCCTGACGCGAAAGTTCTGAAGGGCCTCGACATCGATGTCAAGCCTGGTCAATTCGGTGCGCTCGTTGGGCCGAGTGGTGCTGGGAAGTCGACCATCATCTCGCTTGTCGAGCGGTTCTATCGACCATCCGCAGGACGAGTCACGCTCGATGGACGTAATGTCAGTGACTTCACCGGCGCTGACTTCCGCAACGAGATCGCCCTTGTGCCACAGGAGAGTGTCATGTTCGAGGGCACGTTGAAGTTCAACTTGTCCCTGGGAGCGAGACCAGATCAAAATGTAACAGACGAGGAGATCGAAGAGGCATGCAAGCTGGCACACATTCATGACACCATCATGGAGCTGCCAGATAAGTACGAGACGAGGTGAGTTGTATCCCTGCTGACCTGGTTCTGAAGTAGCTGACCAACTGTTCAGGTGTGGCCCGAACGGCAACCAGTTCTCTGGAGGTCAGCGACAGCGCATTTCCATTGCTCGAGCGCTGCTAAGAAAGCCTCGATTGCTCCTATTAGACGAGTCAACATCAGCGCTGGACAGCGAGAGCGAGAAGATGGTACAAGATGCTCTCGAGAACGTGCGCAAGGGCATCACCGTCATTGCCATCGCCCATCGTCTACACACGATCGAGAAGGCCGATCGCATCTTTGTCATCGAGGAAGGCCGATGCACAGCCAAGGGAACTCATCGCGAGCTTCTGAGGGATTCCGAGACGTATCGCACGAATGCGTTGCACCAAGTCCTCGGTGACTAAACGAAACAAAAGTTGATTGATACCCTTGAATGCAAGCACGTTCTCCATCCACACATTTCAGTTGGCCTCACAAAGCCGCCTACAATTAACGGTATTTGAGACGCCGGTTTCCAACAGACTTCTTGGACTACTGCCACGAATCTTGCTTGAGCTCAGATCGATCGAAGCTCCATCTCGCTCATCCTTCGATTCTTGCTTTGGTTCAACTGACATCACCAGAGCTCGAGGCGGGCAAGCTTCTCAGCCAAGCATTTAAACATTCACTTCCCGAAGCTTGGCTCCTGCGTTCGCAAAGGTCTGGAACTGCTTTCTTCATCGCATAATCCATCACCTCTCATACATCATGCCTGAGGTGAGTCGAGCTGGTAAGATGAGCGTACGGGGTCATTGCTTACTGTCTTGAACAGTCACAACAAGAACTTAGTCCCGAGGACAAGAAGATCCTCGAAGATGCCCACAAGAACCGTGACAACCCTGACCACCCTGCCCACAAAGATCATCCAAAGGTTTGACATCACCCCTATCATCTTGGACGGACATGCCCCTAACTTCTACGACAGCATGGACAGTTCCTGAAGAGCATTCCGGAGAAGCTTGGAGGAGCTGCGATTTTTGGAGCTGGTGCGACTGCAGGCTCCGATCTTGTCAATGGAATGATTGGAAAGTAGGTTTCGTAGCCACGTCAAAAACTCTCTGTTTCAATATCAACATACATTATGGTTGTTATCTGTCGAAACGATTCATTCGAAAGCTCAGGGCACTCTGGGTATCAAAACGCCAAACATAAACGCCTTATCAACCCTGCAAAGCGATTCCAATTCGCCCTCTTCCCCATCAATCTAGCCCCACCACTCTCTCGCCAACGTCCTCCTGACCCTTCTAGCTCTCTTCGTCGACTCCCCCAAAGCCGCCTTAACACCATCCAAGAATCCGGTGTTGGCATAGGCCTGCGAAGCATCCCAAGCCATGACACCACCGAAGCTAGCAAATGTCTTGCAGTACTCAATGATCGGCTTCAGACCATCTGTACCAAGGTAACCCGTGCCGGCCGCAGTTTGACCCGCTGGGACGCCCAAGAAGACCTTGACAGCTTTGTTGGCGGATTTGGTCGTGGCCCATTTATCCCAGGTGGCGAAGTTGAAGTTGTTCTGGGTGGTGCTGTTCGGAGTGAAGGAGTTGGTGCCGCAGTAGTTGTTGTAGAATTGGACGAAGATCTGTGGAGGGGGGGGTTTGTCAGTATTGATGTCTTTCCTGGAGATTGTAACGACTCACCGCGTCGAATTTGATCGGCTCAACACCCGTGCCGCCGTTTAGCATACTGTCGTCTGCAGCGTCGGGATACGGACATTGTGGTGCAGCTGTCAGGTAGTACTTTTTGGACTTATCCGCGTCCATCAGACTTCTTAGTTGTTTGGCGAAAGGGTTGAAGTTCTGCACAACCGTCTCCAGATCCAGATCGAACCCATCTACCACGGCATCGTTGAAAGGTCGTAAAGCCTTTGCTTGTCGACGATAGTGAGGGTGTGTGGTGTCGTAGTAGAGAGTCTCGGCGTTGGCCTCAGTGGTGGCAGGTCTGTGGGAAGAGGTTGTTGCTGTGCTGGATTTCGACGATGACCCCTGGGTTCCGTGGGTCCTGTGAATGGCGTCGTGTGTCTTCGCCATGCGCAACATACCCGTAGAGCTATGCGTACTTGTGTCTTGGATGGCCTTGGTCGAGTGCGAATGATGGGAGGACGTCTCCATCTGTTTCTTTCTGTCACCCTCAAGCGAAAGTGTTGCAGTGGAAGTGGTCTCCGCCGGCTTCTCCTTGTCGCTCTCAGTCGAACGGGAGGAGCTCGACGGGGTCTCTTTCGTCTTGTGCTTGAGTGTCCTCGTGCTCAAGAACGTGGACTCTCTGAGCGTCGTCAAGAAGGTGGTTACTACGGTTAGTACTTCTTCATTCGATGGTGTCGCTGTTGTTGGTGATGCTTTTATCAGCTTATCACTGCTCATTACCTTATCATGCACTGCCGTCGTAGATGAGTTTACTTCCAGTGCAGTCGAAATCGTTGGAAGCAAGGTGGTCGATGCATTCAGGGATAATGTTCTTGCTGCAGCCTGTCCAGTGCCGCCGGTCGATAAGGCTGCTGTGGTCGAGTTGACAATGATCGTGCTGTGCGCTGATCCAACCAAAGATGTCGCGTTTGTGGCCGTTGATGGTGTGACAGATGCCGATGAGTTGCTCGAGGAAGAGTCGGACGCAGGACCGAATGTACTCCAAACCAGGTTCGCGGCTGCAACAGCTGCTTCTTCGCTGGCGAAGCCTCCCTCGGTGTAGGTCGCACCGCCGATCGACAAAAGAATTGTCTTTCCGTACTTCTGCTGGCAAGTCTTGATGTCGTCTCCAATGTTCGGGCAATCGAGCAGTCCGGTGTCGGAAAAGACTGTACAATTGTTCTGTTGGTTAGCAAAGTTTATGACGGGCTCCTCACCTTGACCAGAAGTGATCTGGACCATGAATGCCATTGGGATGATGTCGATGTCGGTGTTTGCACAGTATGTCGAGAGGCTTTGCTGTGCGAGGGCTCCTGATCCTTGGTTGTATGAGTTCTGTCCCCAGTAGAGTGCCACATTGTTCGATCCATCGAAGCCTGCTGCAGTCGTGCCGCGGGCAAGCCAGAGCCCAGCAGATGCTGCTGCTACAGGACTGAGCTTTGATCTCGACCTATGATGAGGCATCTTGGTTGAATCAATACAAAAAGGACGGACAAGCTGGTTGCAGAGCGAACGAATGGTACGTTTGTGACAATTGGTGGCTTGATTGCGTTGTAGATATGCTCTAATAAGCAAAGGTGGTGAGTGATGGTATGGATGGAGGGAGGTCGTGAGAGCAGTAGGGCCTGAAAGAGCACTGCCTTATAGAAAATGTCGGGACCCAACTTTATGGTGTGTCGGGTCAGCCTGGACTGTAGACATAGCAACAGCTTGACGTCCCGTTGTGGCATTCGCGACCCAAGCATCTCTCCAGTCGTGGCATTGGTCCAAGAAAAGCAGCCTGCCGCCAACATGAAGGTTTGTGTCTTGCAGTCGCCATGTCCGTGCTAGTCTCCTGCTGGAATGGAGACGGGCAATGCACTAGCGTGATCGGTGGCCCACGAGGCTGAGGTCACCACCCAAGTTGGTGGTCTGGTCGATTTGTTGCCTGGCCACAGTCGTTGGAACAACACAAGCAACACTGAGCTCGTTTCTGTCTAACGAAGAGCAGTCCGGGTCGTCTAAGACTGTATTGCCTCTCGATGTGTTGTGCCATGGCCACGCGACCGTTGAACCACGGAGAATTGATTGCGTGTTGCAAGGCCGTTGAAATCCCAGACTTTGCTCCCTTGAGGCAGTGCAGGTCCAACGGTCATTCTTCTAGTGCTGAGATGGGCGGCCCCTCAAGCTGGTCACTGAAGCAACGCATCGTCGACGATGTCCTGGTGTTGCTCAACGGCGGCGATGCTCTTGGTCAGATCGTGGACAAGCCTGCGTCTACACCTTGTCTACTCTTCTTCTTTTCCTTCCCTCGCGATGTCCATAGAAATCCTTCGAGCGGCTTGCACGCTCGGCATTCGCATCGGTAGTACCCATCATCCTTCGGTACACATGCATGTAATAGATCGCAGCCGAGATGGTAGACGGCGAAAAGCAAAGTGCAACTTCAACCTCTGTCTCCGACGTCGGCATAGTCTTCGGCCTTCGTCTGTCTTTTTAACACCGCATTTGCTCCTTCGTGCGGTGCAGTAGAATGGCGAATGATGGACCAGATGCTCATTGTATGACCTGCCGTCGTGCTGACAGCTCGAAGTTCGCCTCATCGTGTGCCGGGTGTAAGCCGGGAATTAGATCTCGTCGAGGCCGACAACGCGGAGGAGGATGAGACGTGGAGGTGGAGGAAGCTGTAGCTGCTAATAGCTTCAAATGTCGAGATGGACATATAACGAGGCCGGAAGGTGAATCGCACACTGCTGATTCCAGTACAGTCTCACAACCAAGACCACTTCACCCGTCAGCAATCATGTCTCCCTCCTCTTCCGTAATCAAAATCCCCAACATCAAAGCCGATGCCCAGCGAGCCTTCGACGTCCTCCATGCCGGTGGGCTAGCAATCGTGCCCCTGAGCGTAGGCTACGGCATAACAGCCACCGACCCAGCAGCCCTCCAGCGCGCGTTCGAGACCAAGCAACGCAAGCCCCACAAACGCCACGCCATGATTGGAAGCTACGCTCTACACAAAGAGATCCACGTCCTCCCTGAGCGCGAGGCGAGTATGGTCGAGCTTCTCACGAATACCCTGGACATGCCTCTGGGAGTCGTGGCGCCTTTTCGTAGGGAGCATCCGTTGATTCAAAGGCTGGGGAGTGACTTGTTGAAGAGGAGTTCGATGGATGATACGATTTCTATGTTGGTGAGTTGAGCGTGGAGGAAGGGTTGGTGATGGTAAATGAGGCTGACGATGTGTAGGTGAACGGTGGACCTTTTCAGGATGAACTCTCGAGGCTAGCGGTTGAAGCTGGGGTTCCACTAATGGGTTGTACGTATCCTCAGCGTCGGCCGGTTGAGATAGGTCTCTGACATATTGTCGCAGCATCCGCAAACGTGACTGGCAAAGGCACGAAATCTTACGTCGAGGACATCGAGCCCGAGATTCTCGCAGTAGCGGATATCGTCGTCGACTACGGCAAGCAGAAGTACTGCCATCCTCGCCCTTCCTCCACGATGATCAACTTCAAGGATGTGTCGCTCATTCGCTTCGGCGCCTTTTACGACACCATCAAGGACGTCATGAAGCGTTTCTACGATGTCGACTTCCCAGAAGATCCTGGTAGGCAGAGCCTGTTCTCGGGGCATATAGGGAAGGAAGCCAATACATACTGAGCAATGAGTCTGCCAATTCATGTCAACTACTCTGGCTTCTTCCCAACAGTGACATAGAACACTTGGTACTTTCCCGATTCAGGTAACAGGCACCAGCGCATGTCTGCGCGCATGGCCTCGATCTCCTGCCGGATCTCCTCGCTTTCTGATCCATCATCAAGTGTCCTTTGTATCATGTGGTGTAGCATGGTCGGCACTGCTGTCGTAGAATATTCACCGAACGCCCGCATCTCGGCACTTTCCTCCGTGTTGCCACAGAAAGGCCATCGGTATTCGAACTGACGAATTTGAATGAATCCCGCTTCCTCCAGCCATTGCTTGGCGAGCTTGCCGCACTGAAAAGACATTCCTTTGTTCCGCTCGCAGGTTGTGCTTAGTCGGTGCAGCCAAGACCAGTCGTCGCTGATGACCGAGTCATTGCCGTTGTACCATTCCCAGGCCAGATCGTGTACTTCGACCCAACCGCCGGGTTTCAGCAGTTCGTACTCCTTCTTGATGAAAATGGGCCAGTCGGTCATGCCACATATCAAGAGGCGGCTGAAGATGTAGTCGAAGAGCTCTGTGTCCTTGGATAGATGGGCCCTGTTTTGAATTGGACGCCATTGAGATGGAGCGTGGGTAGCTGCATTTCCTTGGAAGAAGCTAACATTGGGCTCGTGCTCGCGAATTGGTGGAACAGAAGAGAGGTCGAGACCAATGCATTCTGCTTGAGGGAACTTCTCCGACATCAGGTCTGTGATGATACCAGTCCCGCAGCCGATATCCAGCATGCGTCGCTCTCCACCATGCTTGATTGGAGCATGTAACACATGGCCATCCATCATGTTGGACAGATGCAGTGCTTGAATCTCAAGCCGGACGTGCTCTTGGAAGCTGTTTGAGTGTAAGTGTAAAGTTACTTGGTATCTCTGCACGGTGGGACGTACTCATTTGGGAGGACGTATTGAGCTTCCTTATCTTGGTGGTAGGTAGGAGAACGCTCATCGGCTCCAATCGAGTTTCGTCTATACACGACATTGACGGCCTCTTCAGGAGTCTCGCCGAATAAATCTACCAGAGACGCTGGAGCCATGGTGTATTGCGGTGTGGTGGTGGGTGTTTGCTCTAGGATCGATCAGACACAGCTTGAACCATCCTTTCGCGGGTCGCTGGGATTGTGGCGGCTTCATATAAGGACTGTCTGGCCTGCGATCCAATTGTAGAATTCTTCAAGTACGCACGGATTTCCGAGAGCTAGCACGTCTCTTGTGTAGCTGATATGCAAGAGCTTCAACCTCAAGCGCATTGCTATCTCACGCCAACCCAATAGCGCATTTGCGGAACTGGGCGCAACTTCCACTTCTGGAAGGTGGACGAAGCGGTGGCAGCTGCGTTTCACACGCGACCAGTGTAGCGACATCAGCGCCGTCGAAGTCATTGCTGCATGCGTAGTACTGTCCTCTGCCATGAAGGTCTGGCTCGAGCTGAAAGGAGGAGCCGTGGTGCTGTCGAGGACATGAAAGACGCTTGAACAGACGCCCTCCCATCGATCAGCCAGCCACAATCGGAGCTACCGGACTTGCCGTGAGGTGTCCACGAGCTGTACACAGCACTTTCCTCCATGCACTTCTTGACACGCATAACGCAGCTGGCAGTGCGTGAATTATTGGAAGCGCCTCACCACTGATGTTTGGCGTCTGCTTCATCCACAACTTCCAGCGCAGGTCTGACGCCAGCTTCCACACGATAGGTCTCCAGCTCAGGGCGCCACGGTGCTCGCCACTTGTCCGGATATTCGTATCGCAGCTCGATCGACACATTTGCACCGTTCTCGACTGCTCTGGCGGCGTCCAAGAGGTCTACTATCGCTTGTCTGTAGGTGGTTGAGCCACTGAAACCCTTTCGACAGCTCCTGCTCAGGAAGCGTGAGGTTCCACTGGGCCCACTGGGCCGATGACGGTCTCTGGGGTGCGAAGATAGGGTGATGTAGAGTATCAGGTGAACTTTTTGTAGGCGAGGGATTTGCGACAATAGGGACTTCATTCCGGCGGTTGCGATGTAAAGTGCTGCTGGATACTGCTGCCGGTCCACTGGGATGTCGAAGGACACAGGGAGCTCGAAGTGCCGAATCGGGTGCGGAAGATTCAATACCAACGGATCGAGGATGGCAACTTTGCCTGTCTGATCACCTTGGAAAGTGACGTTCAAACTGATGAGAGACATGTTGAGTATGGCTTCTTCGGCCAGTGGCTGAAGCTGATCGACCATGGGTGAGTCACCAATGATGGATCTTGCGGCTGCCGCAAGCGACCTCTTGTGCTGCAAATGTAGTCGGGGCTGCGTTTGAACGGCGACATGTTCCAGAATGTCTAGGACGAGCTCTCTCGGCAGCTTCTTGGCCATGATTTCGACGATATGTCGATGACGTTGCCAACGACGAATCTCTCGAAGGCACTCCAGACGGAGCGCGGGGATGCAACAGACGTGGGTGGAGGAGAAGTGTTTCGGAGGGCATTGGCAGCCTTGCCTGAGCAGCGAGTCCAGGGCGTCCGACTCTGCGGCCGGCAACTCCTCCTTGTGCTTGCTCGAGCGATGCACGCGAGGTTCCCACACGGGCCGCTTCATCTTGTCGTCCAGTGCTTGCGGCGCGGACATCTCAATCAACTCGCGCTCTCTTACGTTCCGTAGGTACTCATCGCGAAGGTCATCGTCGAGGGAGGCATCGCTCCGTGAGCCGGGATCCGATTCATCCGAGATATCCATGGTCGAGCGTGTGAGATGTTGTTGGTTGTCTGCAGTGGTTGGCAGGACGAGCAGGCAGCCGTCACTTCCAGCTGATATTGTTATTGACGCGGATGTGTGTATTATGTGTGGGGCCACATGCGCTTATGTCAGCAAGTTTCTGGATTGAAATGGTTAAGTGGGTTCAACTTAAAGCTTAGCTGAATCTTCACAACATCCAGCACGGCAACCACGACAAAGCCCAACCTCACGTCCTATCTTCAAGAAGTGCTACAACCTTGCATCGAACGAGGCGGCTTTTCAGGACCACCATGCCATCAGCGACCGAACCTCCCGACGGTGTACACTACTACGAGTCAGTGGACGAGGCGCCGCCAGACATTGCCAAGTACTGGCTGCAGCGACACAACATCTTCTCCAAATACGACGACGGCATCTGGCTCACCAATGATGCCTGGTTTGGCGTCACTCCTGAGCCCGTTGCAATGTAAGTAGATCAAACCCTCCGCGCATAGTGTCACTAACAGCGATATAGAAAGATAGCCGAGCACGTCGCCACTGCATCCGCTGCCAAAACCATTCTCATCGACGCCTTCGCCGGTGCGGGGGGCAATGTCATTGCCTTTGCGCTCAGTGGTCGGTGGAAGCAGATATTTGCTGTCGAGAAAGACCCCAAGACTCTTGCATGCGCAAAGCACAACGCTGAGCTCTACGGTGTCGCCAAGAAGATCTTTTGGATCGAAGGTGACATCTTCAACGTCCTCAAGACTCGCTTGAAGTCAACCGCCAAGAATGCTGTCATATTCGCCAGTCCGCCTTGGGGAGGTAAGGGTCACCCGATATCTGTGGTCGAGCCCACCGACTGATTCTGCGTAGGCCCATCGTACACCGACTTCGACGTGTTCGACCTATCGTACATGGAGCCCTACTCCCTCAGTCACCTTTACGATGCATTCAACGGCGCCTCGAGCGAAGTCGCCCTCTATCTGCCACGCACCACCGATATACGGCAACTTGCCAAGTACGCAAAGAAGGACGAGAAGCTGCAAGTCGTGCATTATTGCATGCGTGGAGCTAGCAAAGCTCTTTGCGTTTACTACGGCTCGTTTGCAGTGAGTGAGAATGGTGCGGCCTCGGAATGAGGGATCAAAGATGATTATTCTCTTGCCATACTAGGTCCAACGCCCACACACCAACTCGGCGCAGAAGGCGCACGTACGGGAGAGTGCTCGGGGAGATGCCTCGAAGTGCGTACTCGCATAACAGACTCGCTCGCGATCTAACGAACAACCTTCGCGAGGTAGCACCAGCATCAATGGACCCAGAGAGTACAGAAGGAGCCAAGGAAAGCGCTCTTGCAAGGTGTTGCAGTCGATCACGAGAATCTGGCCATTACCGCAAGGTCGTCGATTCAAGTGGATATCCCGAACGCCAAAGCTACTCTCGCGCCCCGTCGTGAGATATTTCAATCTGAAAAGCCATCATTGGGCCTGCGAAGCCATCGGCACACGATGCCAGGCATTGCCGAGCAGTCCACGAAAATTCCAGATACCGTCCATGGTCTGAGGTTGGCAATTGTGTGCCTCGTCAACAGCCTTCACCACGAACTCGGCGTCTTCTGGAACTTGATCTCTCTGCCATTCGATGTTCCACAGCGTCCACGCCCACCTCCTGGTCCCCTTTGCATTATCCTTCCTTAAACATGCCTGACTCCACGTCTTGCCACCATCGCAAGAGACGTCCACCCGAACGATCTTTCGACCACCTCCGCTGTATGCGAATCCTTGCACCGCGACTGGCGACTGCTTGGAACGATCGATGTTGGTGATGGCACTTTGCACCGGTAGTTCTTGGATACTTTGAGCTTCGTCCCAGTCCTTCTGGCACAGATCAGCGGCGGCTCGTACATTAGGCCCAAAACACTTGTAATCTCGGTTATGCCAGTTGCTCTGGGACTCTTCGCAACTGATTCGCACTCGTTCGACCTGGATATTGTCAGCTTTGCACAGCACTGGCCACCGTTGTCGGGAACGATTGACCTACCCATTTCACGCTGCGTGTAGCAACACTCCCAGGCACAATGGCTCGTAGAGGACCGCCATGGTCTCTGGGCATCGGCTCGCCATTCATCTCCCATGCCAAGAGCACATCTGATGCTGGATTCAACGCGGTTTGCAGTGGGATTGATTGCTCGTATGTATCACTCGGTGCGCAGAAGTGGATATGGCGGTCACTTTCGGGGTCATTGGGACAGGCTGTGCAGGCTTTGTCGACATCGTATCCGGACGCCAATAGGACATCGCGCAGACGCACGCCTGTGAAATCAGCGGTGCCTATTGCGCCAACGCTCCATGCCAGGCCGGAAGTTTTCCCGTTCGCGGATTTGTTCATCTCGCCTCTGCGGTTACCAGCACACTATGAAGCCGTCAACAAACAAGTGAAAGACAGGCCGACGCACGTGGCCCAGACTATCGGCTACGACTCACCTGCAAAGTTACGGTTACGGTGTGCTGCTGGAACTTGTGCTTCAGATCGTCAAGCGAGTATGACACCTCGTCGCCATCAGAAAGCTCGATCTGAAGACTGTGCTCTTGCGGATCGATGCGTGGGACCTAAAGCCGTTGTTAGACATGTTTCTACCCCTCGCTACGCCAACTCACCCAAAGATGATTTCGAACGAAGAACAATCGAAGCGGTGTTAAGAAGTCCACAAGCAGATTGCTAGGCGTTTCGGCGTTGCATGGCTTCGCGGTCTGCACAATCAGGCTGGCATCTCGCTCCGGGTCGTCCTTGAATGGATCTTCAACAGCGTTGCAGTCACCGCCGAGGACACTCCAGTCGATGTTGCCGTTATGATCCAGGTCTCGAGCATCGATCTTGCCGATGTAGAAATCGTCAAGGATCTGCTGAACTTCTGGCTTGTTGTGAATGCTGAACAATTTCCAATACGGATCGATGCTTCCACCACAAGCTCGAAGAATGACCTTACCGCCCGGATGACAGGCAATGAAGTCAGTAATGTCATATACTGCGGTGCCTCGAATGATCCATTGCCTGTCGGCAGTCTGGTCATGTTTTGCAACTTCAGCGAGACGATACGTTTGCGGGTCGGATTCTTCTACACGACGTTCAGAAAGACGTTCCACAAAGTCGTGCTCTCAACGATAACAACGAATCGAACAAAACCTCAACTCACCCTCTGGCTGGTCGATTTGCACATTGTCATCGATATCCTTCATCTCAACATGCTCCTTAACCCATGTGGTCACCGGAGCAGCCAGCACAGCGATGGCGGAAGCACCAAGGACAACGGCCAGCGCTCCGGCAGCATTACTCCTCTTAGGCTGGCCATGCTGTTGATGCCACTGCTCCCATGAGCCTCTCGTCCCCACGCCTCGACGAGGCTGGTATGGTATCCTTGCACGCCTCTTCAAACCAGGCTGTCTCTGGCTTCCGCCGGGCGCAATCTCGACGACATGATTCGCCGACGACGACCAAAGGCCACGAAACTGTCCAATCGGAGCGTAGCCGAGTGTGTAGGCTTCAGCAAGGGGTTTCGGCGTGCCGATGAGTGTTTTGAGCCGAATGGGAGGCATTTGGGACCGGTTTGGGGAGTTCTGGCAGCGAAACAGAGGTAGCGCAGATGGCGTGATTGCGACCAAAGTGGGGACCGGGAAGCTTTTGGAGATTCGTCTGGCTGATCAGGTGACTTGCTCCTGGCGATTGCTCAACCGTTGCCAGCCGACGAGCCGGATATCAACCTCGATGGCCTGTCGCGTCTGCGAGCACCCGATGTCCAACAGGTATATCGACGTGCAGGCAAAGAGGTTTCAATTGGTTGACTCTTCCTCTTCGTGCCTCGTGGGAACAGGCTAAGGATGACCGACAATCAGTCTCGGATTTGGTCAATTGGCTGCAACACGCCTTGCCCAGAGACGGAACATATGATGAATGGCTGGACAAGACCTGGCATGCAGCAGTACTGATCCTCACGGGCACAGCATTCATATCGCCTCGCTCTCGAACTCCAGAGAAATACCCTCCACACTCAAAGCTTTTCGCACGCCAGACAACTGTTCAACCCCGTGGGCAACGGCCCGAAATCGTGGGTAGCGACCCATATCGAAGCTCGCCGCTCGGCCCCATCTCCAAAATGTACTATTCGATCGTGTTCAGCAGCGGCAGGAGCCTGCACAGAGAAAGACTCAACTCACTGCAACATGAAATCCACCACAGTCAAATGGCCCCCAACAGCGAACCCAGTTCCATCAAGCCACCCTTCCAAAATCCCAAACCCCTTCGCAATCGTCCTCTGTCCCTCCTTCCTCACTGCCTCTTTCGCCTCCTTTGACGCCCCAAGCCCGACCATCCTGCTCGGCCTCCAATACCCCGCAAAGCCATACTCATTCAACGTCGTGCTCAACCAGGACATCCACTGCAACACCTTGGCCGTCTCCGCGCCCCTATGCCCAGTCATACCTTGCTCGGGTGCCAAGCTGGAGATGTAGAAGAGCACGGCTGAGAGCTCGGTGATTGTGGTGGCGTTGTCGATTGTTAGAGCAGGTACGTAGCCCATCGGGCTGACTTTCAGGAAATCTTCGCGTGTTAGATTTGTGCTTTCTAAGGGTTGGTAGAGGCGATTGGGGCCTTCGACCATGAGGAATTGCGGTGAATGGAATTTGGAGGTGGAGAAGGAGCATGTGGGTTGCTATAGAGCAGGCACCGTCTTTGCGGTAGAGGGTCAGGTGAGGCATATTGAAGGGTCCTGGGTTGTGTGAGTGTCTATCTCGTGATGAAGGGGGTTGTTCTTGTCGATGGTAGAGCTCGTAATGCTGACAAAGATTGCAGGTTTGTTCAGCCCAGCTTCTTCATGCTCGATCCTTTGCTCTGTGGGTTTGCGAGCGAAGCTCCTTATTCGTCAGCGATATTCAAGTGGTGAGCTGTACGCTTCTTTACAAGTACGCACAGCGGTCTCATGGCGAGCTAGGTGACGATGAGGGCGGAACCATGTCATCAGCAATTCCGGTGGCATGTTGTATGTCTTTGCTGCGAGTGCAGTAGGCCTCCTAGGATCGCCATATTCTGATACGAGAGTACTTGGAGACGAAAAAAGATACATATAAAGAGGTTCTGGAATGCATCAACGCCTGGTCCGTAACGGAAGCTTTTAAGGACCATGGCACCACCAGAATCCGATCCCCCAGTCCTCATCATAGGGGCAGGCTTTGCGGGTTTGACGCTTGCACAGGGTCTTCACAAACACAACATTCCATTCCTTGTCTTTGAGCAGGACGAGCTGTCTCATCGACCCGGTGGGCATCGATTTAGGATCGACGAAGATGGTACTGAGGCTCTCTATGAGATAATGTCTGACGAAGTGGGTGATCTATTCGCCAGAACATGTCCAAAGTTGGTCAACAGCCTGCCTACTTTTTCAGATGCCGAGACTATGGAGTTGATCGATTTCCCTAAACGACCATTGAAAGGTGGCAGAGGACCTTGCGCTATTGACCGGTAGGAAGAAGTTGCTGATGCTCAGAGCGATCCGATCACGGGCTTACCATTATCTAGGACCTGGATGCTGCAGCTACTAAGCTTGGGCATTGAAAACAAGATCAATCGAGGAAAGAAGCTCTCTTCATATCAACTTGATGCCGATGGAGTCATCGCAAACTTCATCGATGGGAGCTCAGTAAAAGGTTCCCTGCTCGTCGGCGCCGATGGCATTCATAGCAAGGTCCGCCATCAACTCCAGCCGGACCGAAAGCTCATCGACACTGAACGACAAATCATATGGGCTCGAACATGGATCACTCCCGAGTTTCTCTCAGCCTACCCAGAACAAGCAATGACTTGGTCCGTAGGCATGGACCCGCGACATCCTTCGCGCAATGTCATTTTGGAGCCTATCATCTGGCAATCGAAGCTTCCAGAGGAATCTGGGAGCCGACTGACTAAGAGGAGGGACTACGTGTACTGGTCATTCACCACGGAAACTTTCGATGAAAGATTAGGCTCGCCCGAGGAGCTCCAGAGATTCGTCTTCGACAAGACAGAAGGTTGGGACGGCAAGTTTCGAGCTCTTTTTGAATGCGCAGATTGGAGCCTTGCGGTTCGAGCACGGCTGTACTCCAGCAAACCAGACATTGGCGACTTTTCTCGTGGGCGCGGTCGAGTCGTGTTGGTCGGAGACGCTGCCCACTCGATGACGCCGCAAGGAGGGCTGGGTGGTTCTACAGCCGTCAAGGGGACTGCGGATCTTTGCAAGACCATTCTAGAAGAAGGTGTGAGCATAGAGAGCATGGCTGGGTTTGAGGTGCGGCTGAGGGAGCTTGCTAGGGAGGCTATAGATCTTTCGTTCAGAACCGCCAAATTTATGGTGGCTGGGAAAGATTGGGAGGAGTATCTCGAAGTGAACAGGTACTGAAGCATGTGCACTTAGGTGACGCAGGTTCCGTCGAGACGGAGTTAAAGAGCGGATAGCAGGCTGGTCTTCAGCACATAGGACAAGACTTCAGCTCCAACTATTGTCTAACCCCTGAGTCTCACATTACACGAAGGATGTGCCGTTGGAACAGACAACCTCCGGCAGGCTGCTGAAGCTCGGCAAAACGATTGCACAGCCTTCAGGAACGTTCACGCAAGAGTCTTTTCCTTCACCCGGTCCCAGACCGGTACAATACTGATATGGGCCTACTTTTACTCGCGGATCGCTTGCAGGTATGTCAGCAACTTCCCATAGATGATCCGCATTTTGCTTGTTAGACTTACGAAGTCGCTCCTTCGCGAATGTCATACGAGATCTTCACTGCGGTCGTGTCATGGCCCGGCTTTTTGGGATGAAACGTTGATCCTCGCCAGTACGAATTCGTAATAGGCTGGAAATGGGGGTCATCTGGATTTGGGTGGAAGTTGGGCACTGACTGAATGCCCTGAGCCCACATTTTCCAGCTCATAGTCTCGTTGTCGGAAGCGTCCAGAACAAAATTGACTCCAGGATCTGGAAGCGGTGCCTGCAGGTCTCCCTTAGCATACCGGAGCGATCAAGCAGCGACGAGTTACCAATAACACTGCACAGACGAAACGGGACGTACCTGAAGATCTCGTACCCAGACATGGCTATCCTTGCCCGATATCCCCTTGGGATCATCGTCGTTGCCCGGTTCGCAGAAGCGATGATTCTCGTATCCGGAATTCGTATCAATGAACTTGACGTTATCGCCGAAGTGGATAACCACCTCAGACTGGATCTTGGAGTTGACGAGACCGATAGCATTGTTGATCGCCTGCCGGTTTGCTGCTGTCATCTTGAGGTTGTTGCCGGCCAAGGTGTAGTCCAAGAAATAGATACTTGAGCACTTGTCATCGTCGCTAATCGACGAGGAGAAGTATTGGACATAGCCGGTGATGTATATGGTTCCACCGGGATTTAGAGCTTCGTTCATGATCATCTCGATCGTAGAGCGGTACGTTCTCCATGTCGAAGGATTTTGTATCGCGGCATTGGAGGCTGCCAGGGCAGTGTCGCAGGCCTCTTGATATCCAGGTCCACTGAGTCTGATGTAGGGATATACACAATCGAACTGTGCTGCACGTTAGAATTGGCAGCAGCCACTCGATATAGGTTTGGAAACTCACGACAGTATTGGAGAATCCGAGGTCGTTGCCTCCAATTGAAATGGTGACAAGATCAACTTTCTTGCCCTGAAGTTTTGCGACTTGGCCTGGAATGTCTTTGAATTGACTGCCAATACAAGCATAGAAATCTTTGAACTCATAGGCGAGGCTGGGGACATTGTACTTGGAAGTAAGTAGCCACGCCACTGAGCCATCAGTACGAGTGCAATCCCTGTCCATTCCGTCGTTGGAAGAAGAAAGAAAGTGACCAGCGCCCATTCCCACCGCGAAGCTCTCGCCGAAGGCGGCATAGCTGCTTGGTAGATACCCAGGCGGAGCCACGGTGTAGCAAGGATCCGGACAGTATGTCCCCCGAGAACAGGCGAAGTTACAAAGTCCTGCGTCCGGACCACCGGCACTCACGCCGCTGATACCAAGAAGAGTCTGACCTGGAACGTTCAATGCTCCGGTGCCGCCCAGTGTACACTTTGCCCTGGGACAGTACCCAACGTTGCCTAACAACCATAGTCAATCTAACGACTTTCTGCCAATCTGACCATGGTGTCAACTCACAAGAATAGCTACACAGACCTGTCCATGCTCCAGATCCAGATCCGGACGTGGGGGCCGGAGGGAGGAAAGGAGACACTGAAGGCACAACAAGATTGGGGTTGGGGTTTGTGCTCTGGCAGTACTGAGACGGGCAATGGCCGTAGTTACACGCGAAGCTGTGAGGTAGTTAGCATCTACAGGGCTCCAGTGCTATCTCGGCACGGCACTCACCTGCAAAGACCTATGAAGCTGGGGTCGCCACCACTGAGAGGATAGCCAGCCTGGCCTGTCGCCGGAGGCAACTTGGGAGGTGCTCCCATCGCTGTGCACTGACAGGCACTTATTGGGCAGTACCCGTTGCGACAGGTGAAGGTACATAAGTCTGTGAAAGGAGCTGGTGCAGTGCCGTTGATACACTTTTGTTCGTCCACCGAGTACTTAGGAGTGGCCGAGATGTGTTGGCTAGAGAACGCGCTACCAGTCCAAGCATTGAAGTTCTCCAAATCATTAGCACCACAGGAGGTAGTGATCGACTGACCTGTCATCTGAGCAATAGTGTTGCCAGAGCGCGAGATGGTAACGACGACCTGGCCGGTGTGGCCGTTGAAGGGGACGCTACCGTGGTATATACCGATACCGCCATCCGGGGCTGAGCTCCAGGTACCTTGCTGCGCTGCGCCTCCAATGCTCACTGTTACGGATGCCGGAGATCCTAGCAAGGCTGAATAGAACTAAGGCAACCACGAGGTAAGCGTACAAGCCATGGGGGCATGCGAACGGGACAACCTTACCACTCGATCCTGAACGACTTGTGTCGGATCAAATTCAACCTGAAGTTGACTAGCTGTATTCCCAGATGTGCCATCCGCCGAACATGCCGCGCCGGGTTGAAGCCTGTACCATGATGTCACGCCCTCTTGCGTGACCGTGGATTGATTGTTTTTGTAGAGATCAATGACGAAGGGTAAGAAGGCTCTCCAGCTATCATGGGGCATTCCCTGAGCGTAGTTCTGGGGGCCTTTACCAATATCAAAAGCCATAAAGGCATTGTCCCGCAGAGGCCCTATGTAGTGAGACTCGCCGTAATCATTCCAGGTCACGATCTCGACGAATTCAGGTTGTACAGTCAACACCTGGTTCCACCGATCAAACCACATGTCGTCTCCGCGCCAAAGCCAATTCTTGTTGTACCGGGAAGGTTGGTGTAAAACCATGGGGAGACGGGCATCATGTACGGTAGGCCATGCAAGAACTGTACATATGAAGCGTCCACGTAAGTGTTCATATCGGTATTGCCCCACGGCCATGCAGCCCAGCTAAACAGGCCATCGGCGACCCCTTTATCAACAGCCGCTTTTGCACCGAGCGATGACCTGCAACAATACATGTACGGCTTTAGCAAATGCTCCATGGACTGTTGAACGCGTGCTCTTACCAAGATGGCATGAAGAAACACCCAGTGGTGGACTTGATTGATTTCCAGTCGTTCGCGTTGGCGGGTCCTTCAAAAGTCGACACGAATGGTTGTCCATTATGGTGATAGTATGCTCCATTCGATGAGTACTGCTGGATCAGGCTGATCACGTCCGACTCTGCGAAGGGTCCATTTGCCGCATAGTCGAAGGAGAAAAACAATTTGAAACCAAGCTGATTGGCGGCCGCGAAACCTGCAGCCAGACCTGGGCCGGTAGCGGGGTCACCGACGCCAAAGTTCAGAGCGAAGGCATCGATGTGCGCAGCTTGGGCCTTGGAAATATCGTCCTGCCAGTCGTTTGAACTGTAGTGCAAAGTGTTTGTCAGCATGAAGTGGGCAAAGACTGCCTTGGAATGCACACAGATGCTGTGGCTTGATAGCAAGAGAGCAGTAACGAATGCCTTGAAGGCAGGAGCATTGCGCCAGAGGTACACCATGCTTGCAGTCGAGTCTCGCAAAAGAATTGCAAAATGCTTGCGTGTTGTGGCGCTGAGCACTGCTTTTATCAACTGCCGCGTGATACCACAAAGCAATGTGAGTGTCTATTTGCACCGGACTGCATGTGCTGCTCAAGCCCTGCAGTGGAGTCACGTAGCAACCCTAGGCTCTGTTTGTAGTATTAGGTGAGGTCGTACAGTGAGTAGCGCTGATATCAGAAACTTTCGAAAGTCGCCTCGAATGCTGACACTTGTTTTGCAGAAATTGTCCATGAGCTGCATCAAAGGTTGTATTCGCCCAAGTAGGGTAAGGGAGCCCGCTGCCCATAGCACGAGAACTTCGTCGTCTTCGGAGTGGGCCTCGGTCGAGCTCACCTCGGTGGGAAAGTCGAAGAAGGGTCAGGAAGACGACGTTCAGTAAGATGTGTGAATGCTGATGATGGTGCAGGTAAGCCTGTCAACCACGAGTTCGTCTTCATTACCCGCTTCAAATCTGCTGGCAAGATCACTGAAATCAGAGCCTATCTGGATTCGGCTCACTTGGACAATCACCACACTCACCACAAGAAATGAAGGCCTAATATGCAGGCAGAAAGGTCAGACAAGGCGTGGAATGTCTCGGCGATGGGAAAAGCGCTGATTGTAACTGCACGGTCTTGATCACAATCGTTACTCAAGCAATCCAAACTCGTGCAGACTCTTTACGGTGTCCATCATCGTCTCTTCTATCTTCCTGGGTTGCCATTCGAGCTCTGTCTTTGCCTTGTTGTTCGTTGCACGTTTCGACTTGCCCAGTTCAGGGACAATGTAAGCAACAGCCTTGTCGAAAAGGCCCACGAATCTGATCACAATGTTTGGAATGACAGTCGTGGGAATCTTAGATCCCATGTCGCCCAGATGGTCTTTCATAGTATGCGCCAGGTCCTTGGTCCAGACCAGTCCAGGGTCGCTCAGACATAGGAAGCGCTGCCCAGCTGCTCTGGGAGACGTCATTGCAAGAAGATGCAAGCTTGCCACATCGCGGACGTCGACCAAGGCAAACTGGAGATGCGGAATGAAAGGGGGTGAGCCGTTCAAAAGGCGAATGGTGAGTTCCACGGATGTTGGGTAGCTTTTGCTGAGCAAAGGACCGAATATGCCGCCAGGGTTGATGACACATAGCTCCATGCCACCGCCGTCTTTCGCAATGTAGTCCCAAGCTGCTCGCTCGGCAATGGTTTTGCTCTGAGCATAGGCCGATACTGGACTGGCGGGATTTTCGAGCTGTGTCCAGTCCTGCTCGGTGAAGACCTCTTGTCGTTTCGGATCATGTCCATACCCTGTGAAATAGGAAATTGATGAGAATGATGCGGGTATATATCTATGCAGTGGATGCATACCAATCGCGGCGAATGAAGATGTGAGGACAACCCTTTTCACGGTCTCAGATTTCTTCGCTGCCTTCAGGACCCTGAGTGTACCATCCCTGGCTGGCACAATCAAGTCGTTTGGGTCTTTGGGTATCGCTGCAGGGAAGGGACTTGCTACGTGCAGAACATATGTACAATCCCTGCAGGCCTCTCCCCAGCCTTCGTCGGACGTGAGGTCTGCGATCACAAATTCGACACTTTCGGCTCGTGGCCCAGTGCCGCCGACTTTGAGCATTTGAAGTACCTCATCGCGGCGACTAGGGGAACGTATGGTGGTTCGAACTCGGTAGTCCTCGCACAAGGCTGCAACTATGCAGTGGGAAGCCACGAAGCCGGAGCCGCCAGTAATGAGGACAAGCGGTCGAGAAGCCATGACAGAATGTCCCTATAGATTTTCGCAACGGGGACGACGCACTAAACGTGGAGGATGCTCAAACACTAGACTGTTCTTTAGCTCGACCGAAGATAAGTGAACTGGGCCATACGCACTTTTTGTACAGGTTTTAATTGCAGCAACCTTCTCATCACCATATATGTGATTGTCTTGTAAATCTGGAAGCGCGCCGCGCGCGTCCCGCCGCGAATTCAGAGGGCGTCTACCTCGACGAAAGCTGGGACAGTATCGGCCGTAGGTCGTCGCTTTGACCAATGTGAAGGTCGAGATCCATCGTGCTGCGAGTCGGACGCGGGCAGCTTGATCTCACCGACTCGGGATATTGTGCTTACACCCGGCCTTCATGAAGCTTGAATCGTGCATGTACAGCCTTACGACATGATAGCTGATACGCCAGCTCGCACTCGCCTTCTGGCAAGCCATTGTCTAGACGCGTCGTGCGCACATGCATCCGCAGCTATATTGACGCCAAGCGACACGGCCGAACGCGAGTAATCCGAGGTCTGGACTCGATCATGGCTGTGTCTTCAGCGTTGGCAGGGCCCATGCGGATCCCTCCAGAATCACCTCTCCGACGAGCAGCTTGAACATTTGCATCGATTCCAGCGAAGAGAGCTTCGTAGTCCGCTAGATCTAGTCCCTAAAGGCAGCTGTGTGGCTGCCGTCCAACGCATGTGTGCTGGCCTTGCTCAGCGGATGCAGCTTGAAGCTTGATCGACGTCTTGATTTTTCAAGCACCGCTGCTTCGAGCATTAGCGTTGGGCGTGGACGGATTCTCAGTCCTGAGGTCAACACGAAGCATGGTGTAGTTGTGAGAGTGACTCGGCTGAAGCATTGTTCAGGGGCGAGAATGTACGCTCCGTGAATGTTGACATTTTGGGGCCGAGAAGCTCGACATCGGGATTCGAGCTCGCCACGGTAACATTGACTGGCAGTCGATATATTGGAATGTTCGATGGGGTTGGCCTTTGCATCATTACAATCTCCTCGTTATATGGTCTAGAGAAAGTCTGTGTCCTGAGCGAATCCGGAGGCGAAATCAGGAAGGAAAGCTCGGCAAAACCTTCAGCCGTAGGTAGACATCGATGAACGCATAGCGCCAAGAATCTTTGACTCAACGAAGTTACTGGTGAAGAAGTCCGAGTTTTGGATAGAAAGAAAAGCGTTTTCCACCAGTCACTCAGCCGGACATTGCCCTGTCAAGACATTAGCATCAAACATCGTCCTCAACTGAAGTGCCGACGCAATGGCTCCACACTCACGAATCTTCCTCACCAGGCACGCCCAGGCCGAACACAACGTCGACCTAGACTACAGCAGTACGAACACACGCCAATGTGCCAGAGCCACTCAGCGCAAGACTAACCCTCTGCCACAGTACCCGATGCACCATTGACTCCCCTCGGCAAGAAGCAAGCAGCATCTCTAGCACCACAACTCAGCAAAATCCACGACAAAATCGACCTCATCGTGTCCTCACCACTGCAACGCACCCTCCAAACAACAAAACTCGGCTGGGCACCCGCGGTCGAGCGTCTAGGCATTCAAAACGTCATCTGTCTGCCAGAAGCTCAAGAATGCAACGCCTTCCCCTGCGACACCGGCTCGCCCAAGGAAGCTCTCGAAGCCAACCCAGAATTCGCCGCCTTCGACTTCTCCCGCCTAAAGCCCGAATGGACGAGTAAGCAGGGGTTCTGGGCTCCCGAGTCGAAAGCCGAGCGAGCACGTTGGGTGCGTCAATTCCTGCGAGAGCGGCCGGAGAAGAATATCGTCCTGGTAGCGCATGGAGATATTTTGAGGTCGATTACGGCGGACCGTGGGGGCGAGAGTACGTATATGTGGAAGAATGCAGAGGTGAGGGAGTTTGTATTTGATCCGAAGTCTGTGGATGGGGAGGATTGTTTCTTGATCCAGGAGGAGGATGTGGCGGCTGCGGGAGGGTATGCGCCGAGTTCATCGGAGGCGGATTTGGTGTTTGGGAATGGGAAGTTGTGAGGAAGAATTGGTTTTGGAGTGAATTGTTGGTGATAGGCAGGTGGGAGGGCAGGAGCAATAGACATAACGATAGAGCCAAGAGTTGATAGACCTGGGAGTGGACGACTGGTTTCGTGTTGCATCGTAAGATATAGCCCTCGAAGTGATGTTCCCGCTGCCAAATGGCGTGCCGGGGCCATGGTGTCGAAGGCGAAATGCTACCAGCAATCAGCAATTTCTCCAGTGACATACACATGCCAGAAGACCCACCTCGTAGGATTTAGACCGGGTTTTCACACGTAGCCTAGCGTCCCAGCGTATACCATGCTGAAAAGCCTGAGAATCAAAGGGAGAGGGCCACAGAAAACAAATGGTATATCATGATGCACGTTACATCCACCAGACGGACAAGCAAAGCCGCATCTCGCGCCAGCCAGCCAGCAACGCTGCGAACCAAACACCTCTGTCGATATGAGAACGTCCCTGCTCTTCTAAAATCTCCTCCCGTCCATGGCCTTCGCATCCATCATGATACTCTGCCGGCTCATGGCGAAGTTGCCCTTGGCCATCATGGACCGGTACTCCATCAACTCTGCATTCTGTGCCTCCCACTCTTTCTCGTGCGCGGCGGCCTCAGCGCGACCCTTCTTCCTCTGGTTGACGAAGTAGAATGCAAAGGCGAGGAGGGCGATCAGGAAGCCGCCTAGCACGCCGACTGCGATGCCGATCTTCGCGCCTTTCGAGAGGCCGTTCCACTTTTGCTGGACTTGCTCGGAGGTGCTGAGTTTGTTGATGGCCTTATAGGCTTTGGACTCGCCTTCTTCGACCTTGATGCTGCTGTAAAGGCCGCTGTGGTCGCCGTAGCTGTACGAGCTCGAATTCGTGGTGCCGTCGGTGATGCGGATGGACTTGACATACATAGTGAAGGGGCTGATATAGCATTAGCAGAATCACAAGTTGCTTGGGAGGGTGTACTCACGCCTGGTCAAAATCGGTGTCACCACCAGCCCACTGTCGCGTACCCTCGCTCTTTGAGCAACCACCACACCAGACACCGAATTGAACTCGAGCTGGAGATTGGGGGTATTGGCCAGGGGCCTCGTATGGGGCCTCTCGAACGACGTTGTTATTCAGAATCCACTGAATCTTCTCTTGCGTCCAGTTGATCGTGTAATTGTGGTAATCCGACTGGGCGCCGTCAAGCGCAGGATATTCGGAGTTGAATTGAGATGTATTGCCCCAGCCATAGTAGTTGTTCTCGACTGTGGTGCTGTTCCCGCCCATGATCTCCCAATCGATCTCATCCAAATCGTCCGACAAGAGAATCACCGTGCTGATGATACCCGTGCCCGCTGCAGCCTTCATGATGATCTCGACGGTGCCCCAGAAGATGTAGAAGTTGGATTTGACTGTGACGGAATCACCCTCTTTGGTGATGGGCATTTCTGCGCCATTGTCGCCGAAACTGATGAGATCGGTTCCAGCAGTGACGTTCCAGAAGGTCGGGTCGAATTCGCTCAAGGTCTTGTTGAATGGGCTGTCGAAAGTCGTACCCAATGCCGGGTCCGTGGGACATGTCGAGTTGAGCGGATTGCAATCGGTGGAAGTCTGAGCCAAGGCGCTTGCGATGAAGAACGCGATGGGAAGGAGTGTGCTGCGAAACATGGCTGCGGTCTTGTTTCGGTGGCGTTCGAATATCGTCAATTAGTGGTGACTTGATCGATCGATGGAGTCACAGGGCCGGCCTGCCGACTCTGCTAAGGATTGACTGTGGTGAGGTATGTGTTGGTGAAGGAGTGACTGCGCGCAACGAGAAACAAGACGCACGAAACAGCAGAAACAACAGCAGCAACGGCGGTGGAGGAGGAAGTGTAGTACAGGACAGGCCTCCTGGCGCGACGGTAGAATAGGGGAGGCGTAGCGCTATGTTCGCGCGACGCTGTCGATGCCGAGCGAGCTCTCTCATTGGCCACCGCCATGCAGGTACTCAAAGCTTATCGCGCGACCCTTTCACCAATCTTCTGCGACGTCAACATCATCAACCTGAGCAACGTACAAATCGACGCCAACCACATTGAAATTCAGCTGATGACCTGATCAATTTCACGACTGCAGTTAGTGTCCTTATCAATCAGTCAGAAACTTCCTATAACGACTCTGGGTGACTCGATGAGTTCTCCACTCGTGCTACGCCGGGATTGCAAGATCTAGCTGTGATGGCTTCTTCACGCGATACGAGACCTCATCAAACAAGTCATGAACGAGGGCGATGCACTGGACACGCCAGGACTTCTGCATTGGTGCAGTCCTGTGCCATAACTCAGTCAGTCGCACGAATCTACCAAGTCCTATCATTCTTGATCTATTTGTCGTTTCTGTTCGTGACATACTCATCCAAGTCTAAAACTTTCCTTTACTCCAAATTCCACCTCGCACTCCAATGATGCCTAGGTGGATATCCTCCAGGACCCCAGCTCCCAGGCGGGCCCCATCCGCCAGGACCACCAGGGCCCGGGTGAGGAGCACCACCTCCAGTACCATTGTAAGGCGCCACACTCGTCAACCTGGCGCGAATGTCCGACTGGGCCTTGCCGAGGGGTGCATCGTAGTCGACAGTGAAAACACTGATACTGCCCTGGCAGCCTGTATTGACAACATTCGTCTCGCCTGGAAGCGAGCAGTCGCCGTTGATGCAAGTGTTGCCACCAGGGGTGACAATGTTCCTGTAGGTGAAAGTTCGGGATGTGGCGTTGTATGCTGCGAAGTCATAGTCCGCACCGCCCGTCAGTCGGGTCTGGACGAACGGTGGGTTGATGCAGGTGTCGTTGGTGAGCGACGTTATGAATGGAGTGTTGACCGCAAGACCGTAGCCAAGCGGGAGCAGACGCTCGCCAGGCTTGGTGTTCTTGATCAAGGCGTTCACGACCTTCAGCGCCAATTGGGCCTGGATGGTCGCTGGATCTGGATATCCGCTTGCAGTCGTCTGGTTGATCCACTGGTATGACCGCTGCTCAGAGTTGCCACCTGAGAAGGCAATGGCTGGATAACCTCGGCCAACAGAAGAGTAGGTATATCCAGCTGTGCCGCTGAGAGTGTACAAGAAAGGACCCAAATTTGTGCCGAAGTTGGGACCGGCAATGACAAGGTCAGGTTGGGAGAAGTTGGTGAAGTTTGGAATCACGTAGTCGAGGCCTGGTAACGTTAGAGTGCGGACATGACAATTGCATGTTGTACGTACCGACGAAAGCACACGCAGCAGGAGTGCCGTTGTAGTACCAAATGTTGTGATCGTTTGGATCTGTGCCGATTGACGGCGAACCGGCTGGAATGATGTTGTACTCGGAGTTCTGAACGAGAGAGGCGTTATTGGTGAAGACAGCTCGGCCTCCCATGCCAGACTGATTGTCGGCGGACGCAACAAGAACGACATTGTGTCCTTCTTGCTTCAACAATCGATATGTTTCACGGACGTTTGCCGCAGCAAATCCGTCGTCGTTGCCGAGAAGGATGTTGAGGGCGAGTGCACTTGGCGAGAGAGCGAGCGCTGTCGCCGCAGCAGCAGTGAGAGAGAGACGCATGGTTGTGAATAGAGAAATGTGCAACTTACCGAAGACTTGAAAGACGTGACAAGCAGCGAACATATAGCTTGCTTTGGTGCAAGCTTCGGACCTGCAGCAAAATCGACGCTCATCAGGCGAGGACGGCGTCAATGGCGACTGCAAGGTCCTGGGCACACGCAATGGCGGAATATTCTACAGGAGCCTTATCCAGTTGATAAAGCAGCTCAAGCACGTGGCTCGGACAATGCTCCTTCTGCGGCGGTGCAAGCAGCGGTCCTGACGTCGGGATTCTGTTGAGGCTGAAGGATGATGGCCAGCTCTCCACTCGACCTCGAACTACTGACGCGTTCCAATTGTCAAAACAGAGCACGAGATCGGGATTCAAATCTCTCTTCTCGTGACTATTCTGCGCGGTGAAATACCCGAAATACTTGCCAAAACTCCTCCTGCTCAACGAGTTGACGCATCGGTTGGGCCAGTCATTGCTTGGCAGATCGGCGTCTGTGATCTCATCCCCGCGAGTTTGAAGCTGCTTGTCGTTTAGGCCGAACACGCTGGATCGCTAGCCCACTTGGCGCCCTGCTGTTACCATCTTGCCTGGCTCGGCGATCGATCGAAAGCCTCTAGATGGCGTCGCCTTCATCTACCACGAGTGGTACAGAGCCACGGCTGTACAAGTATGTGCACGAGATGAGCCCCGAAGAGCGACTTGAATCGCTTCGAGAGTGGGCAGAAGAGAAGAAGTACGTCAAACCTGGCGAAGGTGGCACCTTCTCCGTGCATGGGATCGGCGGCATGAAGTCGATGGCGAACGGCGGACCTATGCCATATGTTAGAAGCCAGAGCCAGGCTGCTGATCAGTATGGCGGGCAGTACGATGCGCCGGTGGGCCCGCCCTCGTATCAAGCGACGAACGAAGAACAAGGACAAGGGAAGGGGAAGAATGTGGTAAAGAGGTGGATGGAGAAAAGGAAAGAGAAAAGGGAATCGAAGAGAAGGGAGAGTGCGCCCGCGTACTTCCCATGAGGAGTCAGGACAGTCCGCTCGCCGTATGTGCCTTGACTTACCACGCATGGTGTCACCATCAAGAGCATGCACATAGAGCCTCACGTTCGTCGTGCAAGCTGGAAGCTTGGCGATGATGCGAGCCGGCGACCTGCTACGTGGACTTTGGCGCTGACTGCCCGATGCATATGATCAGATGAGGGTACCCATCAAGCATGATAGGGCCACTCACAGATCTTTCCATACCTTTGATCTGTGGATAGCGCACTGGCATTGCATCTTTCACGCCGTTCGGTCTTCAGACCAGCCGGCTTTCTCTTTCAGCACTTTCTTCCTACCCTCCCTCCACATCTTGTCCCAGGCGTCGACCTTGCCGCCCAGGACAGTCGTGCCGCCAGTGGTCAACATGACCACGCCTCGAGCTACGAGAAAGTCCTTCAGAACGATCTTCGAGCCGATCGGCATGGACACATTGACGCCATTGACAGTCTCCAGCTCAAAGGCGTAAACCTTGGTGCCTTTCGCATCTTGCAGAAGCATTTTGTGTGGCCCCGAAGGTGCGTTGGTGGTCGTAGGAGGGTTGGGATCAGAGTTGTCCTCTTCATCGGCCACTACACGGATGACTTCATGTCCTTTGCGTGTCTCACCCCGCTCCTCCATTTCGATGGCCTCGACCTGGCTCCATCTACTGCGGCCCACATCTTCTATGTCCAACACTTGGACTGGTATTGGCCCTGGTATGCGCAACTCTTTGACGATTGGATTTGTGATGCCAGCAGGAAATGTAATCTGAGTCGAGGGTTGGACGGAGGTGGTGATGTCGGTGCCCAGCAAACGGAACTCTGCCGTCTTTTGCAGGGCCGGGATGGGAGTGTTCGGGCGGATGGACTGTGCAAACGTGGCCATCCATTGGGCTGTCGGAGGGATGTGCTTGGCGGCCAGCGCGCGAGAGATGTCGGCCATGATGTGCTGTCCGTCGCCCGGCATCGTCGCTTGTGCTGCTTGATGTTACATGTTGTTGTTGTCGAGTTGAGTTGTCGAGTGCGCTGGCGCGTCAGACGCGTTTTCCCTCTCGGCCCACCTTCCACAGGTTCACATGCAGGATGCAGGGTCCGAGCTCAGTCCTCGACATCGACATCCCTACCTTGACCTTACCTTGACCTGTTCCTCTGCCTCTGCGATCATCTGCTTCTCCTCCGCTCCTGTCCGCTTCCCATGCGGAGGCAGAAAACTCGTTGCGGACCTGGAAGAGGTCGTCGACGAAACCATCACTGCCACTTTGCTGAACTGCACATCCCTCCTTCGGACTCAGCACAACATCCCCAACCACCGCCACGATCGACCACAGCCATGCTGTATCCTCGATAGCCTCTTCCGCCAGGAAATCACTCATAGTTCCTCCCTATCCGTGCTCATCGTTGAGAGATCCTTGGCCGGGATGTTCGATGCAACGACAACACCCAACAAGTTCCTGCGGAACGCAAAGCAGGGACATCCTGAGCTGTCAAAATCTGGCCCGCCAGCCGTTCAGACACCATTATCTGATACACCGGTACTTGGAAGCCGATCCTGCTTGTTGGCGTGTCCCATACACGTGTACACCGATGTGAGGGTCGCGCGTACACCATCTTAGGCAGGCAGATGCCCTCCCATCCTGTCGTCCGTGGCAGGTTACAAATACCTTGCGCGTACACAGAGACCCATCGCAGCGCGGTCCTGTATATTGTCGCGGAACTTATCTCCGGACCTTTGTGTCGATAAGCCACCCAGCCAGACTGCCCGTTTGTATTCAGTTTGGTAAAGAGAACCGGCTCGCGATAAGGCTGCCTAACACAGTACAGTTTCACGCCCCGGATCCTGGAGAGCTGACAGCCAGAAGCCTTCTCCCGCTGCTGGCATCCGCCGCCGAGCTTTGCCATGCAGGGTCTGAAAGGGCAAATTTGGAAAACGCGAAGCTTTCTCAACCTCTCTCACTCGGCGCTAAGAATAACGCGATATGGTGAACGGCGAAGTCGGAATCAGCTCATGTCTACGGCGTGAAGATAAGTAGGCACACGCCGCAGGTCCGTGGCAAGAAGTTGTGTTCTCCAATTCTGTCTCCAAGCTAGTTCTTTGCCAGTCACGGCCTTCTCTCTTTATTACGATTTCAATCTCACCTACGCTCAAATAATATAATGTGTCTCTACCGGTACCGAGTCTGGCCGTGCGGCTGCGAAGAGCGCTTCCTGACAAGACCATGCTCCTACGCCGAGGTGAAGGGCCATGTATTGCACAAAGATCGCGATCGGCGTGACGTCGCAATTAAAGGCGCTTGCCCTTGGGATTGTCCCATTCGACGCTCGAAGACGGGAAAGCCCCAAGTTGATACACTGGCGTCACGACCGACCTACGTTTCAATGGGCAAGTTTGCGCTGGGCATGCTGAAGGAAGCTACCAAGTGAACCTCTTGTCTTGATGGTAGAGTACGACTGCGATCTAGACGCAATGAAGACCTCTCTGCTAACTCGTCGCATAGCCACCTTGACCAAGAGGGACACGCTGAGACGCTGGCGAGGCTAGCGAGCTCAGAGGCGATTCTTGGTACTGCTACAAATGCCAGATATCGGTCACAAAGCCACGTACGAAAATTGGTCAGGTCAAGAGCTGGGGGCAAGAATGGACTGGACTACCTTCAACGATACTATCAGCCGACCAACTCACGAAGCAGGAAACCCCAGCTGGCGTAGCACTTGACGACTCGGGCTTCCTGCTATCTGGATCTTCGCTTCGTTTCCGCCACTTATGGGTTGTGAAATGAACCGGCTTAAATCACGAGGTCTGGATGATGTGCAATGATGGGATGTCGAAGGTGTGTCTGTACTACATAATGAGGATGGCCATCTCAACGGGGGTAATAGGCATGTACACTGGGTGGGGCTGTATGATAGGGACTGGACTGAGTAATGTACTTCCAACGAACGACGAAAATGAACAATGGTCATAACAGCTCGTCTATTTCCGCGCTCTATTGCTCACACGAAGCTCCTACAACGCACGAAAGTGTCATTAGAGAGCTCGTTTTAAATTCCCTCTATTTTATGACGATTCCCGGACAGAGGACAGATAGTGGCCGGTGTGGACCGATGAGTTGACCACGCAGAAATGAGAAGAGACTGTGGAGATACCGTGATTCAGATTGTAGAGAACGACCGCTGAATACCTTCTGTACGTTGCGAGTGTTTTTCTTTGTCGAAACGACTCAATCGATGCCTCGAAGCTTATAGCTTTGTCGCGATCAAGAAGCCATCAATCTGCTTCTCCAGCTCCGTCTCGTCTTGTCTGTACACACTCCCATAATTCAACGTTGGAATCAAGCTCGCGCGCACCCTCTTGTCGCCCTTGACCTGATCAATCAGGCTCATCCTGGTCGGCTCGTGCTTTGCCCAGTCTGTGATGCGACGAATGGCATTGTCGACATAGATGAGACCACCAGGTCGAACAAGCTGCACGCTCCAATCAAAGTACTTGTCTTGATTGGCATTGTCGGCATCAATAAAGATGAAGTCGAAGACTTTGCCCTGCTCTGCCAGTCTAGGCAGCAGATCAAGGGCTGGACCAAGGAGAGACTCCACGTTGTCGACGCCCTTGAGGTTTTCAAGAGCTACATCGCGGTGATGCTCGCGGAGTTCGAGGGTCGTAACGTGTACGCCAGGGACCGAGGATGCGAAGAACAGAGTAGAGTAGCCGCCGAGGGTGCCGATTTCGAGAATCTTTCTGGCCTCAATGGATTTGCATAGAATTGAGAGAAACTGGCCTTGCGCTGGCCCGATTGCTATCGGTGGAACTCCCTTGTTGGCGGAGTTGGCAAGGGCGAAGTCGAGTCGAGTGTTCGAAGAAATGATTTGATCTTGGGCTTCTTTGATGGTTTTAGCGATCTCTGCGTGTGTGGAAGGCATTTTGTTGGACTGATGCAATGATAATCTGTCGAGATACATGTCCATCGCTTTACATATAACTGTTCAGCACCGTGCGAGCCGCGCGCACTCGGCCGACGTGGGCAGTGAGTCGATGTACATCCATATTTGTGCATCCAGAGGACCAATCACGTATCCATCTTGTATGAGTGGTGCCTGTTGGCTGCTGCCAAATGAGACAAGGTCGCCTCCGTGACCCAAGGCTTGTAAAAGCGGTTGAGGGTGGTCCAGCTTTCCTCAGATATTCGATCACTTTGGGTCTTGATCCGAGATTCACCTTTTGGCTTTTCTAGTGTTCTGCGGCGCGAAGGCTCGAGGTCTGGTTTCGAAACGTGCAGCCTACCGTCACAAGTGGTGGTTAGTGTTTCGGGTGGGTGTAGTCTCGTTCCAGGACAAGGTGAGGTTGGCGTTGCGGATTCGGGGCCGAGACGCCAAGCTCCCCCGACCTGACATGTGACAACAGCTTCCAACCTCACCATCGACCAACACGTGTGTCTCCAGTGATACCATGTCTACAATTGCTTCGCCCAGAATATCTCCTCGCCCTTCTCTCTCGCTGTCTTCCCGCCGCGGCTCGGCCTCGACTGATAACACCATCACCTCCGCCTCCAGCAAACCCACTGCCTCTGCATCAGATCGAGGCAGCCTTCGCCGCAATCGAGCCGCCCTACGAGACTACTATAACCTCCAAGCTGCCGCCCAGGCCTCTTCAGTCACATCGGAACCACCCACACCCACCAATCTCGATGCCGCGCAAGATTCCGAACTCGACAAACCGGGCTTCTCACCCGACGAGTACGTGACCCACCTCCTCTCATCCTCTGGCTTGGAAGGCGTGTTGCGTGTCGAAGCAGGGCTCGTAAGCGACATAAGATCTCTCGATGGCGAGAAGAAGGCGCTAGTCTACGACAACTACTCGAAACTCATTGCTGCAACGGAGACAATACGGAGCATGAGAGAAAAGATGGAGCCTTTAAGCCCAGGCACGAGCACATTAAGTCCTGCCATAGGTCACATTGCCGAGACGGCGGCTGGGCTGAAGAGGGGCTTGAGAGAGCATGCTCAGCAAGGTGGCCGAGATCCGCAGAAGGAGAAGCAACAGCAGCAGCAAAAGCTGGTCAGATGGGCGCTGGGTGCGCCGGACAGGATTGGGAGACTGCGCGACGATGGAGAGACTGAAGCAGCAAGAGACGAATGGAGAAGAGTGGAGCAGATCATGGACAAGTGGCAAGGTGTTGGTGGGGTCGACGAGATCAGGAAACGATGCCTGGCCTTGCTAGACACCGAGAAGAATGGATGAGCTGGGAATAGTGCTTGCAACTGCCACGCAATTCAAGCTCAAAGATTCCTACGGAGACGAGTGGTCTGTTCTCATCATCAGCATCTGGACATGCGGGTCGCCTCTTTCGAGTGGGGTGAAACTAGCTACTGGACGACTTGCAACCAAATTCATTGGATGGACTTGCGATATCTTTACAAGGTCAACCACGATCGACATCAGTTGTGTCGCAACCGTGCAGGGGAACTCGGCGACATCCTCGATCTGCGTCGAAAAGATACCCCTGGTCACGTCGCTTCAGTGGAACGCCGGCTAATGTAATATGTACGGATCAAGCAGCGAATTAATACATCACAGGAAGGAGGAAGCACAGCGGAGGAATGCCAGATGCGTTATCTATCACGCAGGTAACGACGGACATCCGCACCGAGACCTTATGTGGATCATGTGGCGGACTTCGAAATATTGACCCCAAGTTGTAGCCAGCCACGCGCTTCAACTCCCACCCACGGTATTGCCATTTGTCGGAGGCCCCATCTTAGTCAGTCTCAGCAGACTGCATGGCGAGAGGGACGTGAATGTTTTTCCTGCTGCATTCGTTCGCTAGATCTGTAAGCAAGGATCGGACGCTGGTGGTGCAACTCTCGGGACAACCGAAAATCGCAAGGTCATTGCCGATTTGATGTCAACGCCCGCTCTTGCCCGTTACAAGCGACGTGAAATAACCCATTGACAAGCACTGCATATGCAAGTCTTGAATCGGATAAAGTCGTGAAGACTGGAACAAAGGCGCCAGTCAGTTAGACAGATGAGTCTAGTGGCAGTGCAGCAAACCAAGTCGAAAACGGCACAAACAATCAGGAGCAAGAAACTATTCATAAAAAGTCTCTCGCGAGACACTTTGTAATCTCAATACCTGATCATGGACTCAAGTCGCCGCATCAAGAGAAAGCGCAGGCATGCGACACCAGCCCAAAGAATGAAGACGCCAAGGCATGTCACAGTTCTAGCTCAAGCGATCATCGATATCGCGAAAGTCAACAGCAAGATTGCAGCCATCTCGAAACGGCTACGAGGTCTACGGGCACCCCAAGCCCGCCTCAAGCCTGCGGAGTCACACATTACGAAAGCACAAGCCCAGAACGACGATGATACGATGACAGAAGCGATCTCAGCGCTACTTAACGCTTTTGATCTTGACGATCTGCACGTCAGGGTCAAAGATCAGAACTCGACACAGAGGCTGCAATGTCCGGCCGACTTGAGAGAACGAGCCGCAAGGATGGAGCAGTTGCCACGACTTGGACGTATTGTGCGAACCATTCTGCAGAAGAGATATCCGCTGTCGTGGAAGCGGTTGTTGCAGTCTTGAGCCACGAGTTCATGACACACAGGAATGGCGCTGAGCGGTACAGCAATTTCGAGTGAAACTGAGCAACTTCAATGCTGGGACAAGGACTGACTGTAGCAAGTTGAACAGAGCGTCGATCGCAGCATGTCAGTGCATCGGATCCAATTTGCGAACTATGCGATAGAAGTGATGACTTCTTACTACGGGATATGAAATGTATCTGACAGCTTCAAGATTTAGCATTCGAACATTTTCAGCGTCGATACATTAAGTCGACTCCATTGACGTTGTCCTCGAATGCAGTCGAGAAATTGCATGGGCCAGTACATATGATACAGTGCCAGCAGAGGCAATGGATCCTCGACCGAGTACGTCCCATCTTTCCAAAAGAACACATGTTCCCAAAATGCGAGGAAATGATCAAGATAATCGACCATCGACAATCTCAACAACATTGCTCGTAGCATGGGGATGATCAAGTGCTCTACCAGATCATTTCCTAGCCAATAGAACTTCTGCGGCCTTTTCGGATATACGACGTTAGGTGTGCTGGCCTCCTTGTCGAGAAGACTGAAATATGCAGAGACCATATCCAGATCGTTTCCGAAAAGTACCACAGCCGTATGCGCTCTCGGGTTACACTCTATCGGATACAGAATGATCCGCTCGGGGTCTTGCTGGTGCGTATCTTCTATCAGGAAGTCGAATGACAAATGCCCCGTGAAGCCATTTCCATACTTAGAGGCAAAGCGCTGAGTGAACCGCAGCATCGCAAGATTCAGGGGCGAACCTTCTGGCAACGCCTCGTAGTGCATTAGCAGTTCGGAGGAAGGACAACTTGCGAACACCTTAACTTTGCCATTGATGACGACCGCATGAGTGCAGAATTCCTCTCCTTTGACGAACTGTTGTAAGATCCATGACTGGTTTTCCGAGATTTTGAGCCCATTGGTATGCTTCACTGTGTCCCCCCACGATGTCTTCGGCAACAAGGTCATATCGCCCCGGGCGGCATCGTCCATTCCGATGGGTTTCATGATGTACTTTCGACCAGACGGCGCCTTCTGGAGGATTTCCTGTACTTGTTGATGGTTCGTGATCGTGTGAGTTTCAGGAGTGTTCATGTCGAACTTCTGCACTTGCTCAATAAATGTATGCTTCTCGTGTAACGTCTGGGTCGTTGCAACATCGAACTGGATCGCCTTGCATTTCGTTCTGTTCTCGATGATTTCTTTGGCCTCGCCATCCTCCACCGCCGATGCGACTCCTGAGCAGCTCACCCATAGATCGATCTGCTCGTGTTGAATAATGTCCAATAGTCCTTGGATGTATGGTGCGGATCCTTGCTTCGCCGATGGCTTTTGGAGCCCATAGAATTTTGAAAGTGCCTTTGAGAATCTCCCTGGAGAGAATGATCCGAAATCTGCTCCTATCACTCTGTGACCTGCATGATGGAATGATCGAGCCAGGGTCAATCCCTTAGACATGCCCACGCCGGTCACGAGCACAGTCTTGCGGTGAGAGGCTCGTGGGGTGTTGGCATTTCGGGCCTTCAATGAACTCAAGACCTCGTTGATTGTGAGGCATAGTGTAACTGCACATAATGTGAGTGGGAAAAACGCCGTGCTCAAGAGTAGCAATGCCACATTTTGCAAGGTGTGAGCGGTTCGGGAGGACTTCGAATCTAGCATTGTGCTGGGCTCGCTCAAGCTACTACTATCATCGCCCGAAACAAGGAGACTGCAGTGCACAACTTCCCCTGCTTAAGACAGCTCAGCAGGAAAATACCTGCCAAGAGGTAAATACATCGCAGCACGTCACGTGGAAGCGACATCGAAAAAGTGGAGCTCTATGACGCTTACATGCAAGAGCAACGGACCCGCCGCGATTCTCGTCTTTCTGGCTATCCAAGAAGTCACATTCAACCTGCAGCCCGGTTTAGTATTATATACAACCCATTGTTCTGTCCACGCACATCAACCACAATTGACAACACCAGGTGAGGTCGATTCTCACTAACGCTAGGCTCGATGCGGAAATAAATCCCAGTCGAGAGGCTATCAGGCTGCACAGAGACATCCGCCTCACTGCCGACATCACGACTTGGCTGCTGTTCCCGTGCATTTGGATACACCAACAGCGTCCTGTATCTTAAGTCAGTGCCCTCTTCACCAAGTCTCTCATATCAAACTTTACCTTTTCCCCACTAGGTTCAAAGCCTTCCACTAATTTACTCTCATAGATCAGATCTGGGTTTCCTCGCTTCCTATCGTCTTCCTCGCGATTGAAAGCAGCCCTTCTCTCTTCCACGTTTGCGGTCATATAGCTCCAGTACTCAGGCTGCCCGGGGTATACACAGTTGTCAGCCGTCACCAGCGTGCCTGGCTTCACCAAGCCAAGCCTTTCGCAGAGCTTGATGTCCCTCTCAAACTCGATGTGATCGATGAAGAGCATGTCGATATTTCCGAGATCTTTCTCGCGATGCAGCCTCTCCAACGACGCTCCACTGTCACCCACCAAGACCTCGACGACATCGCTCAGGCCAGCGAGTTTCACCAATGCCATGATGACCGCCGCAAATTCTGGACTGCTTTCGAGGGTGTAGTAACGCTTCCCACCCGATCTTTTGAACATATCGCCAAACAAGATGGAAGAGTACCCAACATAACCTCCAAGCTCGACCATGGTCTTGGGCTTGTGCTCTTGAATGAGTTCTGTGACCACCTTGCCCTTGTACTGGCCAACGTTCATCAGATATTTTTTCGATCGTCCATATTCGTCAATCGCAGCCAGCACTCCAGCAGGCGAGTTTCTGATCTGCTCCGCTCGATCGTAAACGAAGTGCAACAACTCGATCTCGCGACCATCGTCGAACTGTTAGGATCAGAACAAAGAACTCGTTCGAAACGACTTCACTCACATATGTCTCCCCTTTCGCCTGATACCCTTGCTCTTTATCGAAATTAGAAATGTTCGGTCTCGCCATAGCTGTATAGAACTTTCCTGTCGACAGAGAAACCTCGTTGCCATTGTATCGGCGAGCTTACTAGAATTGTTTTCAAACGCAAACATGACAAGCTGGAACCCCTCACTAGGAAATGCACCACTATGCAGGTGGAACCAATTGGAGGCACTCCCCTTGCAGGCTCTCGAATCTCACGCATGCGAGATCTCGGTAATCTAGGCCTGAAGCGTGGCGTTGGTGGAGAGCTTGCGGGGAAGCCGGTTCATTATGCAGATTCGATGACAGCTTCTTGATGCGTACATGTCATGCAAGACCCACAACGTCTGCAGAGCTGCAGACCGTGTCCTGAACATGAAAGCTGGACAAGCCGTATACTGTTCGACGGACTTGATTCCGAATTATCCCATGGTATCCAACAAGATCTCGATTATTAAGGCTGGGAAATAAACCTTCGTTGAAGAGGCCAACATCTAGACTACTTACCCACGGTCTGTCGTCCGAGATCAGCAAAACTCAATCTGTGATCTAACGCGCTAGGATCTTGCAGATGACCACCATGCCCCAAGGAGCAACAGCAACGTAAATTCGGCACGTTCAGGAACCTTCGCATACCAATCGTCTCCTAGAGTATGGGCCCTGGCCATCTACCGACGGTGTAATACATCATCACCCCCGATCGCGTGCATCCCGCAGCAGATCTAAGGCCCATCTGGCAAGTCTGCAAGCCATTGCGTGATTTTCTCGAGAACGGCCTTGGGCAGACAGGTACGCAGAGCTGCAGGAGTGAAGGTTCTTGTTGGTCGAAAGAGGGGTCATGCTTGTGAACGCCAATCAACCACGCCAGGTGGAGGAAGTCTTGGGTCGTAAATGCTCTTGCTGGTGCTCGGTCGAAATCGGCTGCAGTGGTCGCGTCACGATTCGCGTCTTCCAAGTTGACCGTATTTATGGGTACCTCGTTACTTCCCTTGTGTTTACAGTGTCCCGTCAACAGTCCCTTTTGCTTCTCATTTTGATATTTTTTGATCTGCATATCCGAATCTCCCGCAAAGATGTCTGACATGAAGGCGACCGTGGCACCTAGTGCCGACGGTTTCCATGTTGAGGGTTACGAGAAGATCGAGTACGACTTCACCTTCATCGACGGTGTGTTCGACAAGAACAAGACCGATCTCGCAGACTGCTACAGAAGATGGGGAAGATGTCTTGCTGTCATGGACACCAACATCTTCAACGTGTATGGCAAGGAGATGCAGGCGTACTTCGACCACCACAAGATCGAGCTTGACATTCACAAGACCATGATTGGCGAGAAGGCGAAGAGCATCGACACCTTCCTCTCGATCGTGGACTCCATGAACAAATTCGGCATCTTCAGAAAGGTAAGATTCGACTTAGAAAGTGATCCTCTACACAAGCTTACCAAGACTTCATAGGAGCCAGTCCTTGTGATTGGAGGTGGCCTGGTCACAGACGTTGCAGGGTAAGGCTTACCAAGAGAAGCGATGGAGGTGGCAATGTGCTGACTTCAGAAGTTTTGCATGTGCCGCTTACCGAAGAAATACCAACTACATCCGTATCCCAACCACCGTGATCGGTCTGATCGATGCATCTGTGTCCATCAAGGTCGCAGTGAACTACGGTAACTACAAGAACCGGCTAGGCGCTTATCACGCACCGTGAGTCTTCACAATGGACCTTTAGAGTGGAAGAATACTTGCTGAAACCTGAGTTCTACAGAATTCGTACTTTCCTGGACTTCGGCTTTCTTCGCACCTTGCCGGAAGCACAAATACGAAATGGCTTCGCCGAGCTCATCAAAATCAGCTCTTGCGCAGATCTCAAGACCTTCAATGCGCTCGACAAGTACTGTGAAGAGCTCATCAGTACTGCATTCGGGCGTTCAGACGATGCCTCGCCTGAAGTGCGCGAGGCTGCCGACACCCTCGAAAGGGACAGCATTCATGAGATGTTGAAGCTGTCAGTGTTACCACAGTAGACAATTGTGAACGTTTCTAACCATTTGTGCAGCGAGACCCCAAATCTGCATGAGATCGGTCTAGATCGCGTGATTGCCTACGGTGAGTGTACAGCCTGAGTCCCTTGCAGGAACTTCGCTAATCTCTACCAAGGCCACACCTGGTCGCCGCTTCATGAGCTCGTCCCCGATGTTCCTCTCCGCCACGGCCATGCAATCTCCATCGACATGGCCTACTCCGCCACTCTCGCCCACATGCGCGGCAACCTCCCAGACGATGACTACAAGCGTATCTTGAACCTCTTCTCCCGCGCAGGTCTCTCTATGGACCACCACGACTTCAATGAGGACATCCTCGAGAAGGGCACCAAAGCTATCCTCCGAACGCGAGACGGCAAGCTACGAGCCGCAATCCCCAGCCCATTGGGCAAGTGCGTGTTCCTCAACGACGTGACTCAGGACGAGCTGAACCAAGCTTTGAGGAAACACAAGGAAGTGTTGAAGAGCTATCCTCGCCAAGGTGAGGGTATTGAAGCTTTCGTCGATGCTTCAGACACTGGGTATACCATGAACCAGGTGCCGGTCGAGGCGAACGGTGTCAGCGAGGATCTCAAGAACCTCAAGGTGCTGAACGACGACGCCAGCTCCAATGGCGTCAACGGCCACAGCAACGGAGTCAATGGTCACAGCAATGGTGTTCAGGCGAATGGCGTTAAGGAGGCAAAGTACCATGCTTCGAGGCCAGAGGGAGTCGACGGTACTCAGGGCAACATGAATGGTCATGTTGTGAACGGAAGCAGCCACACCAACGGCAATGGTGTCCACTAGATTTAGTGCCTTGCATTAGTTGATAGATAGAGTCTTGAGCTGTGAGCTTGGCTTCAGCCGAAAAGTTTCTTGGCACGCCTCTTCGAGTGAATGATTCCAGTGTTCCAATGTTTGTCGCTGAGGTGCCCTGTTATCGCCCAGAACAGATAATGTTTTGTCTTGAATATGGACGATCGATGTTCTTGTCCCTTCTGCCGTGGAATCACAAGCTCTATGATGTCACCTTCACGGTCGATTTGCCATGACCTTCGAGCTGTGACTTTCCCATCGTGCAGCATGCCCACTTCGCTTCCTCCGTCACGATCCGCCATATCTCGGTCGCTATCTCGCCAATGGACTTGAACTACTTCACCTGTACCCTCGGCCAAGCCTCAAGACACAAGAACAAGCCCAAAGCGTTTACCAACATCAATGACTTCGTGGAACAACAAGCTCGAGAATATGGGAATCTTCCAGCAGTTGGATTCTACAACCCTTCCAAAACGACAGACGATGCTTGGACCACAACCACCCTGACCTTCAATGAGGTCTTTCAAGGAGTATGCGTCTTCGCAGAGAAGTTATCGACGAGCCTTAACGTTCCAGCGAAGCAGACCGTGGCCCTGCTTTGTCCAAGTTCGCCGAATTTCTTGTTCACATGGCTTGGCGCCATGAGGTTGGGCCATCCCGTGCTTCTCATCGCACCACAGTGCTCACCGAACGCTGTTGCTGAGCTCTGCAAGCAATGCAGTTGCTCTGTTCTTCTCTATGACGAGATGTATGGAAACCTAGCGACAGCCTCGAAAGCAGCAGGTAGCGATCATGAGCTCAATCTCCTGCTTTTGCCGTTCAGAGATGATGAGGTAATGAGCACGATCAGACAGCCAGTGAAGTCAAATGTGAAGGCAGAGAACGTGAGCTCCTCTGAAGTTGCATACCTGCATCATACGTCAGGTACCTCAACCGGGATCCCAAAACCCATACCTCAAACACACCATGGCGGCGCAGGGGTGTACGCAAACTTCGAAGGCGCCGACTCAGCCACGTTCACAACAACACCACTCTACCACGGAGGGATAGCAGACCTCTTTCGAGCCTGGACAAGTCATGCTCCCATATGGCTCTTTCCTGGCAAAGAGGCTCCAATCACTGCTACAAACGTAGTCAAATGTCTTGAAGCAGCTGAGAAAGCTAGAACTCCACCGGTCGAGTTCTTCTCGTCCGTACCCTACGTTCTGGAAATGATGGCCGAGGATTCACGCGGTATGGAGCAGCTTCAGAAGATGGCCATCGTGGGTGTCGGCGGAGCAGCTCTCCCGCCGTTCGTGGGTGACAGACTGGTCGAACGAAATGTCAACTTGGTGTCTCGATTCGGCAGTGCCGAATGCGGGTTCCTGATGTCTTCAAAGAGGGACTTTGCTTCAGACCGCGAGTGGCAGTACCTTCGATGTGACGAGCACGAGGACAAACTGCGATTTGAGCCACGTGAAGGTGGGCTCTCAGAGCTTGTCATACTCTCAGGATGGCCACATATGGCGAAAACGAATCGTGAAGACGGATCATTCGCCACTTCTGATCTTTTGCAGCCACATCCCAGTATCGAAAGAGCTTGGAAGTATCATTCGCGAGCTGATTCTCAACTCACGCTAGTCACTGGCAAGAAGTTTGATCCTTCGCCATTAGAGGTAGCTATCACCACATCGACTACCGCCCTGGCTGACGTACTCATCTTCGGCAATGGCCAGCCGTACCCAGGAGCCTTGCTCTTTCGTTCAGAAACAGCTAAAGATCTTGATGACGATAGTGTGCTCGCTAAAGTTGTCCCTCAAGTCGAAAAGTTGAACCAAGAGAGCCAAAGCCATGCAAGAATAGACAAAAGCATGCTCATTCCCATGCCGTGGGCCGAGCAGGCCTTGGAGAAGAGCAGCAAAGGGACGATTCTGAGAGGCAAAGCCGAAGAGCGTTACGCTTCATGTATAGAGGCGGCGTACCAGCATGAGTCCACTCCCAAAGACGAACCTCTTTCGGATGATCAAGTCCTCGATAAGATTCTAGAGATCGTCAAGTCGATGATCAGCAGTTCATCGTCGGAGCCCCTCGAGCCGGATACGGACTTGTTCGCTCTCGGAGTCGACTCGATAGCTTGTGTGCGGATCCGGCATCTCGCATCTCGATTGCTTCCGGTGAACCATGCTTCGCTGCCTCTGACGATAGTCCAGGACTGCGGTACAGTCTCCAAATTGAGCCAAGTCATTGTAGCCATGCGACAGGGCAGGGAAGCGTTACTAGGGCATGACGAGGATGCCGCGAAGACAATGCTGAGCTTAGTTGACCAGTACGGCGACTTCGATGAAGTGACCGCCACAGATTGCTCCGTACCAACAAACGGCGCCAGTCACGGAAGTCGAAAGAACGTCCTTCTCACGGGGTCCACAGGCTCCCTTGGCAGCCATCTCCTTGGCCAGCTCCTCCAAAATCCAAGGATTCGTTTGCACCTGCTGCTTCGCGGTAGCACAGCTCATGCCGCAAGAGAACGAGTTCTCAAAGCGCTCAGAACACGCAAGATTCCTGTTCCGGACGACTTCGACGACCGAGTAGCAATTTACACTTGCGCTCTGTCGAAACCACTGCTTGGCTTCTCACATAAAGTTTATGCCGACTTAGCGGAGACAATCGATGTAGTATACCACATGGCTTGGTCGGTCGACTTCGTTCTTCCGCCTCAAGGATTCAAGCAACACTTCGCAGGCCTCCACACTCTCGTCAACCTCGCCCTGTCACACAAGCCAGAACCGCCACATTTCGTGTTCTGCTCGAGCACTGCTGCTGTAGCGAAGAGCACCAGTCCCGTCCCCGACTCTGTCATTGAGACGCCTGCCGTCAGCGGAGGGATTGGGTACTCGAGGTCAAAATGGGTGGCCGAGAACATGTTATTGCGTGCCAAAGAGCGCCATCCCGACCTGAGTATCGACATCGTACGAGCAGGACAGCTAAGCGGAGACACGATGCATGGCATCTGGAACATGAGCGAAGCGTACCCAATGATGCTGAGCAGTGCGGGAGAGACGAAGTGTTTGCCAGATTTGGGTAATGAAGAGGATATGAGATGGGTGCCAATCGATATTGCTGCGAGAGCATTCGTTCAGCTGATGGACGAAAAGAGAGACACTGACAGAACACTGTCAGTGTTCCATCTTGTCAACCCCAACACGCAAACCACATGGCGACAGTTGTGTGAGTGGATCCAAAGCGACGCGAAAGACATTGACATTGTGTCGCCGAGGGAATGGATGGCGAGACTGGACGAGTTGAGGGCGCAAGGAAGTGAACATCCGTGTTTGAAGTTACTTGACTTCTGGCAAGGGCTGTATGGCAAGAGAGTCGCTGTAAAGGGCAACGAGGAGGCGCCGCTCAAGGTGGAGTACGACATGAGCAGGACTCTCGAGTCCATGCATGCTGTTGAAATGATGAAGTCGCTTGACAAAGAGTATGCCTTGAAACTGTTCAGTTGGATCCAAGCGCAGAAGGCTTAGGAGCGGAGCAGGCGCTTCTTGTAGATAGTGATCCAATTGCTCTTTGCTCAAGAGCTGTTCCTGTACACAGGTGCCAGTTGGACTTCCAGCGTATGTTCAGACGTCGGCTCTTGGATAGCTTATGATACTGCGGCTCGCCAATATCTTGACTGATGGACAAGGGCCTGATGTTTGACGCGCCATCACAATGACACGACGTGGATCCTCCAGCTAGACAGACATCCCGCAACGGCGCGGTGCGTGAACTTAGCCAAAGCGACAGCAGTTCAGCAACACGGGTGAGTGGTCATGACTCAGGGCCAACGTCCCTTCTCGATGTATTGTTTTTCGTTCATCGAGCTGCACTCTCATCCCAGTCCAAGCTCTGACGCGAAGCCCTGAAGTAGAACGGCTTGCTTCTGATTGCCGATCTTTTGGCTTTCTTCAATCATAGCTGCTGGCCCAACCTTCCGTCCTGGCTTCGGCTTGGCATCCGCGGCGATGCGAAGATACCGCTTGACACTTGCCTCGAGAACCTTGAAAATATCTTCGTCCATTGGCGTCGATTCGTCGGAACTTGCTGCGATGTATGGCAATAGCAAGTAGACAGCCTTCTCGGCAAGGCGCAAACGATCCTTTTTAGAGACCTTTTCAAGTCCCTTCTTCACCGACGCAAGGGTTTTGCTCAAGGCAGACGGGAACTCTGCAGAGTGTGCGTCAATGGCGAAAAGCTGCCGCTTGGCATCGCATATAACCACTTCAGGCGATAATGGCGATGTAGAATGCAGAAAGTCCAAGATATGCTGTAGTATATTGCTTGTCGACGGCACAGTATCGAAGGACAATATGAGGTCGAAGAACGACTCGGCAACGTCAGACGCGGTCTGTTGGAACTGTTTTATTGCTGCGTCGAAAATCGCAATCGGGATGGCGCCAGAGAATGCCGGGGCAGTCTCAAGCCGCTTCAGTGCCTTCTCGTCGACTTCCTCGATGCCTCTGCCGGCGTCTGGATCAATGTCGTCAGCCGTAATGGTGGGTAACGCAATCATGTTCTCGTCGTCGTCTTGCTTTTCTTGTCGAGATCCGTCCAAACCCAATATCTTCCGCCTCGCAGCCAATTTTGCGAGGTACACCATTTCCAGCTTCGCGTACTCCAAGTATAACTTCCTCTCGTCTCTGCAGAACCGCAAGCCTCTCTGCATGTAGGATCTTGCAGTGCTCATGTCTCCCTGCACTTCGGCATAATGCTTCGCGGCCAACACCCAGAGACTCCAATCTCGCGGATGCAATCTCAGCACGGCCGTAAACACTTTAGCTAGTTTCTTATTCGCCTTCTCCTTCTTGCAATAATTGATGTACTGTATCCACAAGCCCATATCGCCAGGAAATCTCTTGGTCGCACGATTGAGGATAAAGAAGACGGTTCGCTGGCCGTGGAAGATGGTGGACTTGACGCCGAGACGCTTGCATCGCTTCTTGCGCAGACTGTCCAGGTTCATCTCGTACGTGGCATATCGGGCGTAATCGGCGGTGGTAGATCCTCGCGCATTGAGGGTGTGCTCGAAGTCGCTTCGCTTCTTGGTGATGGCAGAGATCTCGTCGCGCGTGAAGATGCCTTTTTGCTGGTACTCCTGCAACTCAGGCACATACTGCTCGAGATAGAAGCGAGCCTTGTCGCTGACGGCCGCCATGGTGCGTGTCTTGACGAGAAAAGTGTTTCTCCAGGTCGGCCAGACTTTCAAGATTGAAGTGGAAGTCGTCGAATAATTTGATTAAGGTTCAGCCGAGCCGACAACGGAAGGATTCCGCGGGAAGCGAGGTACTAGGTAAAGTCAACCAGCTTCACGTCTCCTGGCTGCGAGAGCAGACACGCACCAAAACACCTTCACGTCTCTCATTTCGTCCCCCTCTTCTCCTTCGTTTGCCTTTCGTTTCATTGATGGGCGCTTAATCAAAATGCCGCCCAAACACCGCGACGGCGATGTCGTAGCCGTGGTAGGTCATGCCAACTTCTCCTCGAGTCTTGCGCTGACACGCGAGCAGATTCCCGGCCAATGGATCTCTCACGCCCACACCGTCGCCGCCTATGCTGCCTTCCTCGGAGCCCTGGTCGTGGGCATGTGGCTGCATTACCACAAGATTGTGGAGAATGAGCACTTTGGCTACCCTATCGAGTGGTTCCCTTCTGTCAGCGCGACAATTGGAGATCGATACCCGGAGCGATCCGTTTTCCAGGTCTTCATTGCCATCTGCTCCGGTCCTCGATTCGCACTCGTTTTCCTATGGTACTGTCTAGCGAACAGACCGAACAGCAGCCTTCCCAAATTCGTTGCTGGGGTTGGAGTCTTTAGGACATTGACATGTGGAGGATGGACATACGTTACGAGCACAGACGACCACGATTGGCATGACATCTTCATGATCAGCTACCTGGTAGCTACTCTGCCATGGACACTGGGTTGCTTGGCACTTAGTCCGCCTAATCCGCAGGCCATAAAGTACCGGAAGTACCTAGCTGGCGCTTTCTTCGGCACCCTCGTACCCCTAATTTACTTCTTCATTCAGCACAAAGTGCATCGAGTGCCAGGAGGTATGGAATCATTGTCTCATTCTTGTAAAGTCATCCGCTGAATCTTCCCAGCTTACACCATCTATGCCTTCTTCGAATGGTCCCTTGTCCTCCTCGATGTAGCCTTCGATGCTGTTACAGCAATGGACTTCAGTAGCTTTGAGCTGGTAGTGAAAGACGTGAAAGGATTGAGCAGAGGGTACGTTCAGTGGCTTCCAAAGTAGCTGGTACGACGTGCTCGCTTCGTCAGGAATGATACAGAAAGAGCTGATGGGGTAAAACAGAGACAAGAAACGAATGGCCGATGCTGTGCTCGAAAAACAAAAGGACAAGCCGGTCGGCCAGGTCTTCGACCAGCGCTTCTCATGGGACGAAATGATAGACGCTCTCGCCGATGTCTACCTTGGCGTATGTTCCTCCGTCGTCTGCGAGCATGCTTTTGCTAAACCTTCTCCAGTTCACCTTCTGGACCATTTTGACTGGTCTTGGCGTCGTCGTGTGGTACTTCCCGCTCTGGCACATGGGCATCTCTGGATACGAAGTTGCCGTCATGTCTACCATATCACCGTTCCTCCTTGAGATACCCCCAATCAGGCGAATGGTTTCCAAATCAGTGCCCATGACAATGCTCACCACGGTCGTCGGTCTCCTTTCTTACCTGGTTACATATCCACCTTACCGACTGGGCATGGTCAGCCTTGGAGTTTGGCAGGGCTGCCTAGCATGGACGGCCGCATGGCACACAAAGCGTAACAGCCCTGCGATGCTCGAAGCAAGAATTTCTGCCTGGCTTATTGGCCTTATCGCCAGCAGTGTTGCCAAATTCGCTTTCTGGACCAATAATCCCCTCTGGCCTATCATGAATGAGAACAATGGCGGCCTAAACAAGACCGGTCTTGTACTCTTTGCTCTGGCGGTGCTGCGTGCTTTCCAGAAGCAATCAAAGCACATCGACAGCGCGCCTATTGAGAAGCCCAAGGGTCCCTCGTTCCTTGCTGCCCTTGGACTCGCCGGCGCCTTCTTCGGCCTTCACTCTTTGTACTCCGACTCAAGCACCATGATCTCGTGGGTCTGGGAAGGCTTCCCTGTTCGTGGCCCATTGGCTGTTCCACACGGTGCCGTCACGATCCTGGCCATGGGAATAGGGCTTCTGTTCGGCCTCTTCTACCCCAATCTCGCACGTAGTTGGACCGCGTTCGGGGCTGGGTCGGTCGGCGCTGCTGTGCTGACTGCCTTCTCTCATTGGACTGGCTACTACGGCGGACTCGCGCTCGCCTTCTATCTGATGGCTGTAACCCCGGCGCTCATCAGCAACGCTGTCCGTTTCGCTCCGGGACGGACGTTCTTTGTGGGTTTCTTCGTATACAATATCATGGTCCTCTTCCATGTCTGGGTGGTGGCATACGCCTTTGTGCCAGGTGGACCGCTCGTCCGCGAACACACTGACTGGGTGATGGCTACCACCATGATCATGATTGGCTGTGGTGTATTCTCTGCTATTCAGAACAGCAGTCCGGCGAGGCAGAAGTCTTTCAGCCCAGCACCAAGTCCGGCAGCAAGGAGGCAGAGAAGTTACTTTGTCTACATCTTGATTGGTCTTCAGCTGCTCAGCGCCAGCATCGCTTACTTGCGGTTTCCCAGCTACGACTACAGACCCTATCACCCCGACAGCAAGCTCATCACCGCCGGAATCTGGACGATCCATTTCAGCATCGACAACGACATGTGGAGCTCAGAGCGTCGAATGGAGTCTCTCATCCGAGAGAGTGAGCTTGATGTGGTAGGCCTGCTGGAAAGCGACCTGCAGCGTATCATCATGGGCAATCGTGATACCACTCAATACCTAGCCGAGGAGCTGGGCATGTACGTCGACTATGGCCCAGGCCCCAACAAGCACACTTGGGGTAGTGCGTTGCTCTCGAAGTTTCCCATCGTCAATTCTACTCACCATCTTCTTCCGAGCCCTGTTGGCGAGCTAGCGCCTGCCATCCATGCGACCATCGATGCCTACGGCGAGCTAATCGACGTCGTTGTCTTCCACTCCGGCCAAGAGGAAGATCCGGAAGATCGGAGGCTGCAGACTGAGTACCTCTCAACCCTGATGGGAGACTCGCCGAGACCGACCATTCTGCTCTCGTATCTGGTGATCAAACCCAAGGAGGGCAACTACAATACCTGGGTGTCCGATCGCAGCGGCATGAAGGATATTGACCCTAGCGACTGGGATCGATGGTGCGAATACATCCTCTACAAAGGCCTGAAGAGGACGGGCTACGCGCGTGTGAGCAGGAGTACCATCACAGATACTGAGCTGCAGGTAAGTGTTTCCAGAGACTTGATCGCAAAAGTGCCAGTACTGACTTCATATTGCGTAGATCGGTAAATTCCAGGTCGGCCAACCAGAAGACGTTTCAAACCAGATGATCTCGGAAGAGCAAGTCCCGTACGATATGCGCTTCCCGACTATGTTCAGGGGTCGTGGTGTCCGGGACCACAGATATCATGTCTTCAACGAACCAAGGTACTTTGCATAATGACGGACGGGTCATGAAGCGGTGGATGCGACAATGTATAATATGTAGTATACCAAGAGCGAAGAAAGTATTCGATGTACATTGATTCAGCACAACAGCTTCGCAAGAAAGCTATTCTGGTACCACGCTGTGGAATGGCGACTCCACCAGGCCACCTTGGAGCGCAGGAGGTAAGTGAGGCCATACCCAACGCATGCTACCTGTCCGTTGTCAATAGCTGACTACTACGACTTCTCTACATAGCACGTCGGTAATCGTTCGCTTCTCCTTAGATCTTGGGTTTGATCCATCGACAAAGCGGTGCCTAGAGCGACTTGCCTGTCTTTTCACCTTTCGGCGATCTTCCTTCCGCATATTGACGACACTTCCCCATTCCAGGACCTCTTTAATCGTCATGAGATTGGCTTTCATTGACCGAGTGAATCCTGATAGCATGCGCAAGATGGTCGTGGCCGAAGCGAACGAGCCAGGATGAAGTTTGAGGCAACACTTCCATTTCTGCTGCTCTTACACAGCCAGTGAGGCTACAGACACCTTCCACCCTCTCGCATCATGTTATGTCTCGGGCTAACGCTTCTGGGTGCGGCCATTACGATGCCATAACCGGCCAATTCTACACGTTTACCGCCTGGCCGAGCGGTATGCACGAAGCCTTTCAACCCTACCGATTATTACAAGACCATGGCCTACGGACCGTCAAGAGGAAGGCAGTACGATTTAGTCGATGCGGGTTGCTTATTTAGGTAACCCAGCTGAACTGCGCAGTTCGCAGCAGTCCAATTCTGGCTTCGCAGTTCGAGGTAAACGACCCCTTCGCGATGCAGTTCCATGGCTGAACCACACAAGCACCTTGACTCTACACGTCAGCTGCTGATCCACCCCTGCAGTCACACCCCGGTGCCTCCTGCGGCTAGGGCTGAAGACGGGTTCGGAGCCCACGGAGCTCTCTTCGCGAGGAGAAGCGAGTCTGCATTCCATTGGCTATGTTGAGCGCATCTCTTCCCAACTTGAGCCGACGTGTGCTCTCTTTTGACATGTGTTAGTCCAGAAGCTTGGGGCTGAGAATCAATTTCTCATCCTGAGGATTACGCAACCGACGCATGAGGATCACTCCCATAGGTCATCTGGCCATCGTCATCGTCGGACGAGTGCTGTTCGTCTCGCAAAACCCAGCCCGAGTCCTCTTTTCTCTTTCTTGCTAGCAAGCTAGGAACATCACGAGTCTTTGTGACAAGAATCATGGAAGACATACCTGTAGACAAGCGTCTCTTGCCAGCCGCTATCGACTATCGGGCTGAGCATGACCCTGATCGGCTTTGGGGTCATGTCGCCAAGCATGATGCCGATGTTACAAAAGGGTTCCAGCCTATCACATACAAACAACTGGCAAAGGCAATCGATGCAGCGTCGTGGTGGCTGGACGAGGTTCTAGGTGCAGCATCTGAAGGGTTCCCTACCGTCGCGTACATCGGTCAAGAAGATCTGAGATATGTTCTTCTGCTCCATGCATGCATCAAGACCAAACGCAAGGTATGGTGTTAGGTACCTTCGTCTATCCTGGAGCTGATTTGTTATATACAGATTTTGATACCGTTTCCCGCCAATACCGAGGAAGGGCTGATGAAGCTGCTGGAAGCTGCCAGATGTGAAACGGTGATGGCGCCTACGCAGACCTCGCACACATGGGACAAGGCTTTGCAGTCCATGCCAAGCCTTAGCCTGGTCGAAGTACCACCGTTACAGTCATTCCTCCAACAAGAAGCGGTCGAGCACTATCCTTACACGAAGAGTTTGCAAGATGGCATCGACGACGAGATACTCGTGCTTCAAACATCTGGTGAGATGCGGCTTGACCACGACCAAAGAGACTCATCACAGGTAGTAACAAACGACATCAGGCACAACAGGCAATCCGCAGCCGATCCTGCAATCCAACCGAAGCTTTGAGACGACTCGGGAAACCATAGAAATATCTCAGAAGTCACCTGCGCACTTGAAAATTGCTTCATTCCATGAGTTGGCGGGCAGTCATCAGCCCATGTTTCTGCCGCTTTCTTGGTCGGCGACCTTCGTCACCACTGCGATGTGGTCCTTGGCCACGGGTACGATCCCGATTCTATTGCCAGCGACTTGGAAACAACCCTGCTCCCCGGAACAAGTCTATCAATCACTGCAGTTTATCCCCAAAGGCAAGCGGAATGGCATCTTTCTTGTTCCCGACGTGCTTCGCGAGTACATCCGAAAGCCCGAACGTCTCGAATCCCTGAAGCAGTTTGAAATTGTTACTTTCGGAGGAGCCGGCCTCGATCGAGCTACTGGAGATGCCATATGGGAGAAGACTGGTGTGCGTATTCTTTCGGCCATGGGGTCAACGGACTCATCTCTATACCCACTACTGTCGGAACCGCATCCGTCATCACGTTGGTGGATGTATCGCTTCCATCCTAACTGTATGGGATTCCACTTCGAACACTACCTGGACGACTTGTACGAGCTCTGCATCAAACGGCAGCCTGATGACAATCGCCACTGCTTTCTTGTAGACCCAGAAAGGACAATATTCCATACCAAGGACTTGTTCAGGACGGTAAGAGCCTTCCTCTTCCACACGAGAGCACAGAGCTAAGAACGTGTTTCGTCTAGATACCCGATCACCAAAATTACTGGACACATGCTGGGCGTGTCGATGATTATGTCAAACTCGGCACCCTCACCAAGATCAACGTGACCTCAGTCGAGCAGACGCTTAATAGTCATCCGGACATCGCAGGCACGCTGGTTGGCGGCCACGAGAGGCCCCGCGCCTTTGCCATTGTGCAGCTGACTACAAGCTTTCAGCAGAAAGGATTGTCGAGGGAGCAAGTGTTGGACGAGCTTTGGTCAATATTCGAGCAGGTCAACGAGACCTTGTATAGCGATGCCCATCTCAGCAAGGAACTAACGTTGCTCGCAAAGCAGGAGAAGCCGTTGAAGAGGACGGCGAAGAATACACTGGACAGGCGATCGACGATTCGGATGTATGACGAGGAGATCAACAACCTGTACGATGCGTGTGCGGAGAAACAACGAACGAGGGCCGACTCAAACCCTACGAAGATATAAAGACATACTGCTAACGGCAGCCAAGTTTTTTATTTTCCAGACAACGTTGATCTGTGCTTCATAGTTACAGTATCTCGACAACAAACCATCGTTTCTCAAGCCAGGGGCGTATGTACCATACTGGACCTCTCATCTCGCATTTCCAGCCCCCTCGTATGCAGCACAGCTCGCGTCTAGGTGGTCCAGCACTTGAAACTGTTCCAGTTAGACGATGGGTTGTTGACGTTGGTCCTGCTACCAGAGCCCCAGCTGCTGACATCTCCGGTACAGCCAGTGCCGTGGTATACGGCACATTGTCCTCCTGTAAGTCTCACAGATGTTGGGGAGCTGAAGCTGCCTCCAGAGCAAGCCTGCTCGCTGGAGCCTCCATTGGTGAGGAACTTGCAGAATGTGACATCGCTTGGAACGGTCTGTGGCAAGGTGATGCAACCTGCTGCAGATTCTGAGGTCGCGTCGCCCTGAAGGGAATACTTTCGATCGTTCAGTATGAGGACCAATCGCTCACGTAGGGGACTCTAGACTTACGTAGTTGCTCGGATCAGAGCTTGCACTGGTGTCATAAAGCGCCGCGATCCAAGAGGCGTTGGCTGAGGCGGCCAAAGCGATCAATGCCGAAACTGCAGTAGGGGCGTGCATGTTGAACAGTGTTGGAATAGGTAGTTTGTGTTTCGATGGAGAGATTCGATGTCGTTGGTGAAGCTGATGCTGACAGAGTGCAGGCCGAAGTCCAGTCTTATGTACCTGACGACCCGGAGGTCCCCATCGAACAAGATGGCTCTTGGAGTGTCGTACGTTGGTTGATGACAATGCGCTGTCAACTGGCTAACAACTCCTTCCGAAGTTCCAACGTCCAGCTGTGCAATCCTGGAGAGGACGTCTGTTGTTCGGTGCGCATACGGCCTGTCTGCAAACGGAAGGGTGTGGATATGTAAGTCGATGTTAGACTGATTTGCGGCTTAGGGTTGTTGAGGCTGTGTCCGCCGGTCTGCTTTGAGTGAGCAGATTTGGCAGTGCCAACACGTGCTGGATGCAATTCCCTGACAAGATCCACACGCGCTGAGGCTGAAGCCCCAAGCTATGTCGTGAAGCCTGACCGGTCAGGAGGTGCGAACCCTGTCCTCGGCTGGGCAAATATCGGCACTGTCTTGTACGAGAGCGACATCGCGGCGCTCGAAGTAGCGGCGAGTCATGCACGTTATTACGTTTCGATTGACCCGAGCATGACATGGCAAGGAATTAAGGAACTGTTATGTACAGGACAGGTATGTTTTCTCTTTCTCACGCGAGATCCTCCGATGAACGACTCGCTCCATGGGCAGGATCGACGATGCTGAGCATGTAACGAAGCAACTTTTCATCTTCGACGACTTTAGGGTGCCGCACGCTGTAGTAGCGCGCGTAGTTGAAAAGGGCGGTAAAGCTGGGAGAATGGTCAGTGTTTTCTGGCCAGAAGTGCGGAGTTCAAGTTCAACTAACCAAGACGCGACATTGACCAATCTGAGCCAGAGTTTGTAGGCAGGGTAGTAGAGGTATACTACTCTCCTTGCGACCATCTCGTCACGGATGCGCAGATGGAACTCCGCAAAAATTGCTGTAATGACCATGTACATTACAGTCACGCCGACCGTCAGACCGACAGTGAAGCCAGGATCCACACTAAGAGCTACCGGCCAGATGAATGGAAAGAAGAATAAAAGCAGAGTGCTGTACAGCTGTGGCAGATGCGGTCAGTGAAATCATCCGAGAAGCGTACCGTGGGCAAACGTACCTCCTGGAACATGTCAAGCTTGGCAAAGAACTCATATTGCCGCAATCTCCAATTGAAAACAAGGTACCAGCCATTGTAGAGTATACAGGCCATGAGAAAAAAGTTCCACCGCCAGAGACGTTGGGCAGTAACAGTCATTTCGCCGTAGCCTGCGCGGTCCGACTTTGCGCTTTGCATTACATGGCCAGGCACCGCCGTCTTGACGAAGACCTGGGAACAGAACTTGATGCGACCTCCAAGCTTCTTGCACATTAGGCCAAAGAACCAGTCCTCTGAGATTTGATAGCCTGGGTGCGTCTGGAAGCAAAGCTCCAGAAATGATCGTTCCCATAAACAAATGGCACCATGGGGGAACGACGAGCTGCCCAACTTGCCGAAAAGGGTTCGAGATAGCCCGGCGAGTTTGTATTCAAGGTTCTGCGCTTGTTGACATAAGTTGCCTGGATCGCCCTTCTCATCAGTGGCCTCGAGTGTGTAGCCAATGCACTTGATCTTCGCGTTGCCGTGCGTCTCGCCCTCCTTTCCGAGTTCGATCCGCTCGGTTACCAGAGGAAAGATGTCAGGCAGAGCAACATCATCGTCGATGAGCAAACAGTACTTGAAACGGTGCGCCGCCGCGATGCCAACATACTGTGCTGCGATCTTTGAGCCAAGTGGCAGCCAGATATGGCGAATGCCCATCGTTTGGCAGATCTCACCAGTACTATCTAACGGCTCTTCGCTGTTGCCATTGGCGACAACGATGATGTTGCCTGCCGGAAATGTCTTGAGTGCACACTCCAGCGTGTGCCGGATGATGTCTGCCGATCGATGGCAAGGAATTATGACTGTTGTTTCGAGTGCTTTTTCAGCATTTGAACGCAGCCACTCGTCAGTGATCTGTGGCGGCTTCTCGAAAGTGATGAACAGCGGTGCAATGGCGTCCAAGAGTGCCACGCCAATGAAGATGACCGTCCCAGCTTTGAAATTGAGGCTGTCCCTATACACGAACCTACAAACATGAGCATGAAGTGCTGTTGGTGAAAGTATCATTGCTCACCAAAAGTTGTAGATTGCCCCATGCCACAGAGGATAGCCGATGAGAAAGAAGTATACCACACAGGCCAGCAGAAGGTATCCTAAGGACTGACCAGTGACGGAAACCCATGCTGGAGGTGTGAGCCATCTGTTCTTTCGCCGGGCTCGAGCGATTTGGACTTCGAGTCTTGTCTTTTCGCTCCACGTATCACCGAAAATGCATGCATGGGAGTCGTCGAACGGATTGTCGGGTGGAAAATAGGCAGGCACAACGGTGGGGAGCGGTCGGTGAGGCGGTTTTTCCTCATCGATAAAAGAGTCTTCGAATGGATTGATAGGCCGTTCTGTCGACAGTCCATCGTGAGGTAACGTTGAGGCAGAGGAGAATCGTGCCAGCCTTCCATCTGGGGATTTCTCGTCAAAACCACGCAAAATGACTGCTGATGAGAGGTTTGTAGGCTCAAGCTCTTCGATCGGCACATTCTCGTACTTCTCCATCGTTGTGCAAAGAATTGGTACGAGTACCATCACATGGCTGCACGGGGCGTGAGACAGTATTTACAACTGACCGACAGCCTAGACTTCCACTTGTTGCCAGCAGCCGTGCTGCCGCACCGACATTGCAACGGCCGCTTGAAGTACTACCCATTTCTATGTGATTATCTGCGGGCAGAAGCCTCGTCGTACTTCAGGTATGAGCCGACAGTTGGTGAGGCTCTGCGCTCGGACGTGTAGTAGCTGCAGTAAAAAAAGACGACATGGCCGAGATCATCAGAAGGACTTCGTGGTCGTCGGCATGGCATACAAAGTTCCGAAGATCGTCACTGGGCGCGCCACGACTACATATGGACTGTACGGATGGTTTTGCCGTGTCGATTGCCTCACCTGACCATCGTTGGCCTGGGCACGGACGAAGTCAAGTCTCTGGATTTTGCCCCAAACAGCAAGACGTCCTTCCCAATCGGGCCCTCGGCTCCAGCCTCATTTTCTATTAGCGCTTTATTGCCACATCTCACTCTGCTGGGTTCTTTGGGCGAGCCAAAGCTCCACTTGAAAGGGTCGACTCTGCATCTGAGGGTCAGCCGCAATGGATGCAACACCGCACATGCAGTGCAACAGCGACCGCAACCAGATTCAAAGGCTTGGAACGCCCGTGACACCTCACGGAAATTGATCTTTCACATTCGAGCTTCTCCGAATTGTGGGAGAGACAAAGGATACGACTAAGTGCAGGCGTCGACGCAATATCAATGTGTCGAGCCACATTTTGGATGCATATGCTTCGCTATAGATTGGGGAAAACGTGGGCTGAGCCCGATATGTGACAAGTCGAGTCACTGGCGTTACATGTTGAAAGGCTCCCTAGTCGACCCGCGCGGATGTGATTATCGATCAACAGTTGACCTCAATTGAGACACTCCTGTCGCACATCATATATTGAGCCACTGCAACTTACGCGAGAACCTCCACCGACCATCAAGCTTCCTCGATGTGGAGGGTCTGATTCAGAGGCCCCATTGCATTGTTAAAGTATTGGCTACGTTGACGAACTATGCTACAAGCGTCGAAGAAAACCTCTTTTAGCTATAGACGGGTCGAGAAGTAGCTCTGCGCACCGCACAAAGACGGTCTCGTCGTAAGGCTGTCAAAGGTTCTACGTCGAAGGAACTTGGCCAGTGTAGGCGAAACACAAGTACGCACAGGTCTGGCTGGACGATCTGGAATGCACTGCAGTGCGTTCGTGGCGGCAAAACAGCATAATGACGGCTCTCGATCAAACCTGGCCCCGACTGATCGACCATGAGGGGAGTTGAAGCTCGAGGAACTCTTGATGAGTGGTCTTGCAGTTCTTGGTAGAGAGCATACAAACCCAGAAAAGAGTCAATACAGCATGAGTGATGTTTCGCAAGACGATGGTGTCACCGAACATATGTCATCTTCTGGAGGCAGCATCATTCTGGCAAGCAAATCCAGCCTGCCCATGCATGAATCGCAACGCCACCAAAACCCTCGTGATGTTTGAGCGTAGCCTCAATCGTTTCCATATCTTCCTTGACGACCATTTTCGACCGCTTCGATGGCCCGTCGCCATAAGATGTCTTACTTCCGATGCCTTTTGTTGTCTCCACCGAAGCAAGGACTTTGGGCCACTGTTCACTGTAAGATGGCCGCATTGCATTGGCGCATTCGAGCTCTTGCACGACCCGAGAAGCAGCAACTAGAGGCTCTGTGTGATAGCTCATGACTACGTAGTAGTCGACGCAACGCATCAAGTGCTCCATGACCGGTCGTATTGGCGATTCCTCCGTTGGCCACCGTACTTGTAGTGGCTCGCCGAAGTAGTCGCACGTCCAGTGAGGGAATGCAGCCGCGAAACGGAGTCCTGCCTCATTCAACATGTTCTTTGCAGTCCGATGAATCGTCACCCATTCTTGCATAAGAGCCGCTCTATCTTGGGCCTGCGTTGTCTTCCATACCCCAGTGCCCACATCGCTACTTAACGCAGAACCCTTGAATCCGTTGTGAAAAGACCCGCAATGTCCGTTGGCATACGGCTCCAAATCAGCCGAGAAGCCAACAAACTTTTCGCATTCCTCGACGCGGCTGTTGAAGTCTGACATGCTTTGTATGCCTTTGTAGAAGTATGACGGCCCATCAGCGTCGCTGAAATACACTCTGCCCCCTTCGAGAGCCCAGACGTGGAGGCCGGCCGCATGTGCGTTCGCATTGAAGCGCTTGATGAGACCTGCATACTTCTTGTAATGCGATGCGTCCAGGTAGAGGTAGAGATCAGTGACCGAGGCATGCTTTACTTCGGCGAGAAGATGTGCGACTGTTTCCGGCGAGCTGATGACGGGGTGGCTGTTCCATATCCACATTGGTCGCATTGTCATACCGGCTCGCTTGATGTTGTCGAGAGTCACAAAGGAAGCTGGGTAAAGATGAACCTGATGCAAGAGAGACATTTACGATGGCTGTAGAACCAGCGCCGAGGATACACCACCTGTCACACTACCGCTTGATCGAGCTTTTGTGAAACCGCCTCACATCATCCACCCCTGAACTGATCGCGAAAAGGGCAACGTGAAACAGCTTCACGATAGTCATTTGCACACTTATGATTTGCGCCTGCTAACCAGCTTCTTAGACTGCAAGATGCGGAGCTTATCTTAATCACGAAGCAACCAGGGAAGTGAGTCACTTCAGATGCAGCACTCGATCTCTGTTAGCAGGAATGAGCGAGGACCGTCGTGCTAGATGTCGGGCGTTTCCTCCTCTGGACACCCTTCATGCTTGCACCCTCCTCTTCCAGCTTTCTTGTGTTTTCAATGACCACCATGGTCGATGCCTTGGGGTTTAAGTCGTCGTTCTTAGGTACTGTCCAAGCATCTGGAGCCCAAACACCGAACCCTGAGCCGTGATCTTCGACAGAGGTGGTCCGAATCGAGCTTGCGTGGGTTTCGTATTTGGGCGAGTTTCTGGCACTGTGGGTGGGTTCTTGTAGGCATGTACCTTGCCTTGCGTCTCTCGGACTTCTTCTGAATTTCGACCGAAAGACCAACCTTGGTCGGACTCATGCTTCCCCTGCGGCTGCTTTGTACCACGCCGACTGTCTGCATGCTCAGCGGGCTGATCATTTTGATCCTGCGAGGCCGCACTGGAGAGCTCAGTTGCAATCTCCTCTTTCACAAACTCCTTCTTGGGCATTTGGTACAATCGCGTAACTTGCTGTTTCGGTGCTTGGGGCAACTGTGAGACCTCTTCCCAGGGTGCCTGAGGCACAAGTGGCGCCTGTTCGGCGACTTGCTTCTTGGGCATTACAGGCAAGTGCGTGACTTGCTGCGTTGGTGGTTGGAACCATTGCAGGTCCTCTTCCTTGCGTGCTTGGGGTACTAGCGGTGCCCTGTTCGGCATCATCCTCCGTGGTGTTTCGTTTAGGTGCGTGACTTGCTGCTTCTGTGCTCGGAAGTGTTCTTCTTGTCTGGGTGCTCGAGGCACAGATGGTGCTGTATTCGCGACCTCCTTCTTGGGTGCAAGCGGCACAGGTTGAGCGTTGTGCGCGACCTTCTGTTTCTGCTGTCGTGGGAGGGTCTTCGCAGTCGAGCCGTACAGACGGTTGCGCTCGACGTATTCGTGGAAGTGCTGTTCCTCTGCCAGATTTGAAAACTCGGGTACCTCGAAGCCTCTTGGATTGGCATCTCTCGCGCGAGCCCAACCATTGAGCTTTTCGCGCGTGCGCTTAGACAGACCGCGAGGCGTCATTTCGCATGGAGTGTAGGCGGACTTCGCGGTTTTCTTGGTCTGACTCGTCGTCTGGAAGGCGCTCCCGCTATTGCAACGATCAGCTACTCCCATGCATACGAAAAATAGTAATAGTACCTGAACCGGGGATGCATGTGCATAAGGTGCTTGGGATAACAAGCCTGATTGGTTTTGATACAAGTACTGCATCTCGCGGAGCCATTGAAGTCGCACTGTGAAAGTGGTCAGCGATCGTTATCAAATGGAGGGAGGTGATTAGGCTTGCCTTTGCATTGCCGTTCAAATAGCACTCCGTACACTGTTGGTACGCCATGGCCATGAGTACGCACGGCAGGGCGGTATGGCGTGCGTTGTGGTTGGAGTGAGAGAGGGAAAGAGACAAAGTAAACAAAGTACTCAAACGCGGAGGCCTTGGCGTCACATGGCGCGCGCTGCTGAAAATGGAAGGAACGCGAGACTCGTATCTTGACTCAACACATCATCAGTCTCTGCGCTTGATTTCGCTGGCAGTCTCTCGGTCACTTACTAGACGCATCACTCCGTGGCATCTTTCATACATCGTAGCAGTACTTAAACTGCTCTTTCATGTCATCTCTTGTCGTACAGCAAAGCCATACTTGCGCCGTACACCTCGCTAATCATTCAGACCCTTGTAAAGCACAGCATCCGTCTGTTCACTGTCGTGGTTCCGTCAAAAAGATTTCCGCCCAACCAACTCCTCCACCACTCAATAGCAGTGCCGCAAGATGCTCGAAATCGATTGGTACGGCCCTGATTGAACGTCATCAGCAAAACCTGACTCGTAGCGAACAAGAGCGGGTAGCGAGCATGGGATCAATGCTGCTAGTATTGCATCCCACCGCTTCCGTAGCCCTGTCCGACATTATCGTCAAGGCTTCGATATCCGCCTCGTCCTCTGCCGCGCCCACCTCCTCGGGCGTCGCCTCGACCTCGGCGTGGGAAGTTCTGCTGGCCACCACCTCGTGCACCACCGCCGCGTCCTGCGTTACCTCCGCGTCCTCCGCCAAAGCCACCGCCATTTGGCTTGTTCTGCCAAGCAGAATTGCCATGTTGAGGGTTCTGCCGCTGTTGCGGTCGAGTTGGTTTGCCACTCTTGCTGCCGAGCGGTGGGAAATCCTCCTCACGGGGATGCTTCCGAGCGTTTCTAGCATTCGGGAAGGACGCCTCGTAGGTGTCTTCGTTGTCCACCTCTTTCTCTATCCGTAAGAGCACCTTCTCGCCGACAGTCGTCTCGAATTCGTATGATTGGTTCTCTGGAACTGGCTGCCAGGTTTGAATGCGAGTCGCCTCGATAGGTTTGGCCTGCCGCCGAGTCGCAAGCACCACACAGGGCGTGTGGTTCTCGGTGTAGATCTTGGCGCCTGGAACAGACGGTTGCACACGCACGGCCCAGACTTTGTTCTCCAGAACCGCAATGCCGGTCACCTTCCACTTCATCTTCGCACCGATACCACCCACTTTCTCAAGTATCGAAGGCGGCGCTGGTCTTGGTGTGATAATGATATTGTTGGCGAGGTAGCGCAGTTCATGATCAGAACAGTTAGGGGGCAGCTTTACAAGCGTTCGAAGCTTGTCCACGTCCGGTTGTGCAATGATGTAGCCAGTGTAGAAAACAGACCGCTTGATCTTGTACGGTATAGCATTGGCGGGAGCTGTTCCATCAAGAATGGCTTGATTGTTGGCGTTGATCATCTTCTGAATCTCGGCGACTTCGGCTGCTGGATCCATGAAGCTGTCCTGCTCGCTGACCTGGATGACTTCGGCAAGGAATGGTTGGCGTCCGACAGGGCTTGATGACATGAGTGACCGATTGAAGTCTTCGAAGAAATCGCGAAAGCCTTTGGTGTGCTTGGGACGGTCTTCGTAGATGCGCAACTCTTCGGCGTCGGCGTAGGTGAGGACGATCTCTTGCAGCAAGGCCTGCTTGAACAGCATTGTACTCTGGAAGACTTCGCCGTTCGGTCCAGCACTCGGCTTCAAGCACACCATATCGAACTCCAGTCCCTTCGCAGCCACCATCCTGCCGATCAGCTCCGCAAATCCATCTTCTTGACGGCCAGTGAGCAACACACTCAATGCGGAATTGTCTTGCATCGAGAGTTGTACGAGTTCCACGATCTTCTCATTCCAACTGCCTTCCCACGCTCTTCCCTCCTCTTTCTCCAAGCCTTCACCCGTTGCGGCGAGGATGTTGGGGTTGTGCCACCAGCCGCCGGTCCCGCCATGGAGGAAATCTTGAGCCTGCAGCTGTCCGCAAGTGCCTGCGTTCCAGAGCTGCTTGTTCGGCAACGGGGAGGAGAACACTGTTCTCAGTCAGTCTCGGAGCGCGTTTGTGGTCCAACACGGTATACATACAGGTATTGTCAAAGTCGTAGACGTGTATGGCCTTGATCTGGTCGACCGGCGGCAGCTGCATGTCCTGACAGCTCCAGCGCTTGAGCGCCGTGACGGTACGTTGATTCGACATCGTTGCCGCCCACTGGGTTTTTGCGTGCAGTTGCGATGCGGCTGGCTACTCGTGTATTGACTCCATGTCGAGCTGTCGCTGTTGGGCATGCATCTCGAGTCGAGTCACGTCAAGTCGCGCGTGAGTAATTGACGTCGTGAAACTTTGGGAGACTACCTTTGTAGGCTTAGCGTGACGTCCTGAGGAACGTCTGTGCGTCTGAGCCTAGCGACTTCGACTTCGACTTCACCTCCTGAATCTGCACTACATATCTTCTCCTTGTGGAGTTGTTTGGTCACATAGTCGACAAAGCTTCGTCCCACCTTTGTTGTATCTCACATGGCACCTTGCACTCGAATAGCTACTGGTGAACAGCGGCAATACCAACAAGCATGTTCCTCAACCGCACTCTGACAGAACGTGGCCACCATCAAAGCAGCCGATCGGATTGCTGTCGCTCGTCTTCGGGACTTCTTCTTCAAGGTATCCTTGCTATGAGCTCTGGCCGCCCGCGCTCCCGGTTCCGACCCTGTTTACCATGGCCGTTACCTCTACACCTGTCGCGAATCCGATGTTTTGGACCTGATATGTGAGGCCTGGATCTTCCATTTGCATATTGAAACACCACCCCGGCGATGGTCTCGTGGCCACTTCGAACTGCGCAGCCTCAGCAATGGTCAATAGTGTCCAGGCGTCAGCGCCCCACCTGCCATGCTCTCCAATCCAACGGCAGTGATGAGGGCTTAAACCTCTTCATGCATGGGACGGTGGCACTCTAAGGATGACCCTATTTATGAACATGCTTCGATTGAACGATCGCAGCAGTAGGCTCCGCCTCTTTCTGGTGCAACTCTGCCTCAAGTCTCTTGATGCGAGCTTTGTGAGCGCTTAGAAGACAATCAGCACACCTCGTCGTCTTCATTTTTGCGCCTCTTCAAGCGACCAGCCGAGCCGCCTTGGGTCTTCTACCTCGCTGGGCCGTTGTTGATACCAATGTCCTGGCGGAAGTACAACGTAGCTTCGACAGGTGACGAGGGGGATACAAGAAGTGAAAGCTTGGATGAGGCGAAGGGCATTGTTGTGGACGCCGTGCTTCAGACGTTCCCGTGCAGACACACAGTGCAGCTGCAGCGAACAGAAGCACCGATTTGACCAACTTCACGGCAGCCAAAAGTTCGAAAGCCTATTCATAAATACGATGTCCACGCTATGCATGTTCAGCAGACAATCTCGGAGTTCTAATGGCAAGCGCTCGATACTATCCTCCTCAGACCGTCGCTTCTCATTCGAAACGCTGGCTTTCGTGGTACTAGCTTTCCGACTTTCGCCAATTTTATCCTTGCTGAATAGGATATCGATGGCGCCGAAGTAAGGTACGCAATCAGACGCCGAGCTGGGCTTCGTCAATGCCGCCGCTTCATCTTCAGACAGTGGAACTCCGTTGGAGGAGCTCTGACCCTCGGTCTCGAAAGGCGTACGCTCGGCAGGATCATTCTCTCCATCATTTCGTGTGGTGGAGCTTTGGATCTGTAGTAGATGCTTCATCGCATCGATGAGTCGCTGTGCAGCAGCGTCCCCGCCTCCTGATTGCGACCGCTGCATAACGGCTATCATTTGCATGATCATCATGCGATCGTTTGGTGTCATGCTTGCGGTCGTCGGACCGCCACAATCAGCAGTGTCTGATCGACTTGCATGCGCCAGGAGCAGAGTGATGGCCGCCATGGCACCAAGGAAGTCTAGAACCCGCAATCCTGAGTCGACTGGATTGAAACTTCGCAGAACAACCGACCGAGACAGAACTTCTCGCGAGGCTCGTATACAAGCTTCTTGAGCGAGAGCGGTCTGCTGCTGTGTGGTATCTTTACCTGGGTGGCAAACCATGTGAGGTACATACAGCCGAGCATGCAAGTCGAAGTGTATCACTTGCGCAAACAAACGCCGCAAGTTACATGATGCCCCTGATTCTTGGGTGCAAACCTTGGTGAGATCAGGAGTTAGCCACCAATCTCTCGGCATACTCTGTCGTGCCGCTTGAAGTTCTTGGTCAAGGCGGGAGGCCTTGTCGAAGTCAGGTGGATGAGACATCAGGAGTCTATATTTCGCAAGTCGAGCCATGACGTTGAAATGCAAGTGCTCTAGTCTGGCCACATCGCTGTCCTGCTCTCGGCTTGGGGCAGGAGCTTCGAAAATGCCAGGCGGTACCCCCAGCAGACGACTCATGAGCAAGTCTTGTCTCACTGCATATGACCAAAGCTCGTTGGCTTCTGGTTGCATGGGCACTGACCCAATGTAATGGCTGTCGCTTGCATCGAAGGGTAAGTCTAAGCCTTGAGCAACGAGTATCGCTTTTCGGCCTGAGAATAAGGCCTGCTTCAGATGACCCGTGCAGGTTCGGTAGATACTCTCAAGCACGACACACTGAAGGTCCACGTAGACTTCGGAAGCCTTGTCATGATTCGAAATCAAGGACATCGCTGCCCTCGCACAACGATCTGTAATACGTTCTTTCGACTCGGAGAAGGACGTCAAGTCTTCTGGACTCAGAGTCTTATTCTCCTGCAGACAGATAGCTATCTGCAACAGAACTCGAGCGGTTTTGTATGGTTGCGAATCAAAGACATTGAAATCTTGGGCCATGGCGTCGATATCCTTGACGTTGATACGTTCCAGCGTTAACTTGGACCCGATATGTCCAGTCAGATTATTGCAACATGTTTGTGGCTTCTGAGCGACCGCCGCGCGAATGAGATCCAAGTCTGCTCTGGACGGAAAGGGGGAACTCGGATGAGACGGACTATCTTCTCTCTGTGCGGCACCCATAGGGCTTGGAGTCTCGCCCTCCAGATATGGTACCTCCTGGCTACCAGCCAGAGTGTCGTCTTCCGGGAATTCCTGTCCAACACATTTAGTGCCCCGGCGCTTACACCCATGGCATACGTATGTGCTCTGCTCGTTGCCAATTCTGCTGCATTTAGTTTTCAGGCGTTTGCATGCCCAACAGCTATGGGTTCCTCTCCGAACGGTTCTGCGTCGCTTTAGAGGCCGCTCGGGTTCCAAGATGTCAGGCATGGCGAATGATGAGTGATCTTGGTGTCGGTATCTATCGTGAGACGCAGCTGAGGAGCTTCGGAGTCTTGAGTACGCTTCCTCGGATTATCACAGCCTGATCCCTGCAAGTCCGTGCGTACAAGCCGAGTCTGACGCCTTGGCCCAGGTGTCTGATCACATTCAGACGCGAGCATCGCTGTACTGAAACTTATGGCGGACCTCTCTGAGGTGGTGTCAGCCCTGTTCGCCCGCTCCACCGCCGGACCGCCGTCGCTGACAGCTGCAGGCTCCTGCAGCAGCGGGGCATTGTCTAGCCGCTCTTGTGTACCTAAACGTGTGAGCTACATGTACGAGTGTCCGGAATCTTTCCAACGAAATTGCAACCAGGATGAGCGCACTGACTATAAAAAGGTTTCCCGCCGCGGCCATGCTCTCGAGCTACCTGACCGAGACGTCCCTGCTCACCAGCCTCGGGCATATCCTTTGCAGTTATGGCTGATACCGTCGACCATAGGTCTGGCATCGTGACGACCACCGATGGCATTGAACTTGCGTATGATCAATATGGCGACCCAAGCCGAGGCAGACTTGTGTTTCTCCCTGGATGGTGTCAGACGGCACTACAGTGGCGAAAGCAATACGAAGAACTTGGACAACACTTTCATATCACCACCTTCGACTATCGAGGGCACGGTTCATCTCAGAGAACCAATCGAGGCTACAGAATCTCCCGCTTCGCCGCCGACTTGCATGACTTGCTTGTTCAGCTCGAGCTCAAGGACGTTACCTTGGTTGGTCACTCGATGGGCTGCTCGGTCATATGGAGCTTCTGGGACATCTTCGCCAGTGAACGCCACCGCATCAAGAGCCTCGTTCTCGTCGATCAGTCGTCTTGCATGATGCCGAGACCACATTGGTCCGAAGACATGGCAAAGGAGATTGGAACATCATTTACCCAAAAGGGCATCGATGATTTCCTGACTGCACTGGAGACGGACGCTCGAGCTGTCATGTCCCAGTTCGTACCCGCCATGTTCACCAACCGCACGTCCACCGAAGACATAGACTGGATGCTAGAGCGCAACCTGATCGTGGATCCAAGTAATGCTGCAACTCTCCTTGTCGATCACGCCAAAAACGATTGGCGAGATGTCATCGAGACAATCAACGTTCCCACTCTGGCAGTTGCTGGGGCCGCGAGCATCTGCCGAGTGACAGCGCTGGAGTGGATCGTGGCTCATATATCAGGTGCTCGCCTCGTTGTATTCGACAAGGAGGATGGTGGAAGTCATTTCATGTTCTGGGAGAATTCAGTGAAGTTCAACGCATTGCTGCGGAACTTTGTGGAGACTGGTGGCGCCAGTGCCTGATTCACTTGCAGACTTGAGACGAGATCATGTGAGAACGTTCCTCGACGCTTCCAGGTTGTGTTCCTGGCTGCGGCCTTGCGTGATAGGCATTCAGACGTTTTCGGTTCTCTTGGTAGTCATTCTTTATCGATCTCCCAGTTTAAGAGTTCTCGTCCAAAATCAGAGCCTCGTGGAGGCGTCGGATGCTTGTCTCGATGCCTGATGTAGATTCGAACGGCTGCCTTTTCCCGACCTGATCCCCCAAAATTGCATCGTCGAGGTCGCCCGCCATTGCCCGCATCAAATCAGCTGTCTTCGTGTCTTCAGGCTGGGCGATCAGCCTCGGCGGGCACCATCTGAACCACGCATTTCCATGGCTCGGCCGTCTCACAAAGTGGCCAGGGTGCTTGGAGAGGTACATGCTGCATCCCAGACAAGACTGTTTACTGCAACCGATGTATCTGTCTCCAAATACAAAGTCAATCTTTGTAGCGTATGCGAAGTGACCGAGAGCTGCTTCGGCGTGCATAATGGTACCATGAATTCTGCCTGCGTATTTGTTCAGAAAAGGTGTTGCACGAGCCAACCTCGCTCGGAGAGCGGGCAAGTGTTGCCTTTGGCTGCCTAAGATCCAGGTTATTGTGTGCTCAGGGTCCTGCGGAAGGACAATGTGCTGACAGTCATGGAACAGGTCCAAAGGGAGCAGCTTTACTTCTGCGTTGCTGATCTGCCTGGAGAACCTTTTCGAGAACCGAGCGATGTAACGAGAGGCCTTATGCCAGGACCGCAGACGACTGAGATGATGCTTGAGTTGGGAATAGCGGCCACCGATCGTGGACACACGTTCGGTCAACGTTCTGTAGTGCTGTCCGGAGATAAACTCTTGTGCGGCAGCGCACATACCGTGAGGCTCCCATGCAGCCCCTGCTGTCAAGTTCTTTATGCTCTTTAGCATCTCACGCTCTAGAATAAGATGTCAGTCATTGAAGTCGCCGCCAATATAAACATCTAAGTACCTGCTGAATCAGGTGCCATCGCTCGATTAGCCACTACTCGTTTCAACTCTCTTTGGAGCCTCGAGCTGTAATTTCTCACTTTGTCTCTGCACAGGTCAATCGATCGGTGGCATATGACAGCAGCAAGCTCATCTATTGTGTCGTAAGACTCTTGTAGAGTATTGAGTACGTATAAGAGATGATCATGCATGCTAGACCTCGTGCGGTGCTTGCAGCAGTTGGTACCAAGCCAGAAGACAGTATGCTCTGCACCAGCCTGGGCAATGAGGCTAGCCACAGTGCTGCCACCAGAGTCGAAATCGCAGACGGTGCTCAGCTCATCGAGATACCTGCGCCAGATCTTGTATTCGTTGTTTTGCAGCTTTCCACGTGGCTGTCTTGGTATGGGGCCCTGCGAGTCATTTGGGTCGTATTGCAAGATAGCCATGTGTAGAAGAAGCTTCTGAACATCTGAAATATTGTCTTGAACGGTCTGTCCAATCATGTTCGAGACCAATCGATCCATCGTCGATAAGGCTATTCGAACATGGATTGCAGGAGTAAGGGGAAGTGGAAGATCAGTTCTGAGCCGCTGGAGGCAAAGTTACAGTACTTATATGAGCGCACCAGAAGTCCGTCATATCGCCCAGACCTCTGATCGCTTCCGCACATGGGAGGACGTTCATGATGATCAGGAAACCTTGTCCAGACCCTGTTCTCGATCTACTTCGTACAGAGCTTGTGATGTACAATTCAGAGAACAGACCCGATCGCAAGCCTGAGATTGCAGGAAAAGGACGATCAGTGCAGCACGCTATATTTTCGCCAATTATTGAATTTTTGATGCATCGCTCAAGCAAAGACTGGTCTCAGACCTTGATATTCAGCTCCTCACATGCCTGCTTCGAAGCAATGTGCTTGGCCATTGCTTTCTTTTTCGCCCTGCCTGTGAACGTCGAGCCTTCGACCCTGATTTCAACTTGAAACTGTGGTGGATCAACCGACAGTTGCTCATCGTCATACTGGATGTTCTTCCCTGTCTTCGCGCACCATTCGTTAAGCTTCGAGGTGTACATAGCAATTCGATTGCCTCCATCCATTTCTGATCCTGAAGAGTTCGGTGGAGAGGGAGGGAATGCCTGAGCAGAGCTCAAGTTGACATGAACTGTGCCTCCCCTTGTCTGGACTATGTTTACAAGCTTTGTTCTCATCTCAGGCTCTCGCGCTAGCATCGCACCCAGCTTGGTCATGAAAGTCCAGTGGCTGCTGCGAGCATTCGCATCGCCGCTGACCGGCACATCGATTTTCCGCAGGGCGTCGAGTTTCTCAACACAGTCTGCGTACGGAAAGTCGATGATGGCTTGCGCTAGTTCAGCCTGTTCGCGTGGTCAGCAAAAGTGTCCCCGAATGAGTCATTGGAAGTCCACCTCTAGCTCGATGCCACCCCAAGAGGCTGGTGAGCTTCGGAAAACGAGATCGGACAGTATGTAGTGAACAAATACTTTGCCAGACCAGTAGCAGCGGGAAAAGTAGGATAAGTCCAGCTCACTGATGATCGTCGGCTCAAAGTCAGACTCTCCGCCAGAGCTAGTAGAGTTAGACTGGTCGTCAATTTGGCTATCAAAGTGGAATGGGATTGGTGCCATGCTTGACTCAGAAGATAGCTGAAGGCAATTGGACCGCAGTGGATTTGGTTTGGCTTTGTTCGTCTTCGTTTGAAGCATCGCTCTGGACTAGAGCACATCGTCGCCTTGATATACTTGCCCGAAGCCAGGGCACATCTCGTGCGCACAGTATATGACCTCATACGTGATCCGAACAGCGTTCGAGGCCCTGACTTCCATGGCTATTTTACGTAGCTGTCGTGGTCCAGACTATATGCAGACCATGAGCGAATCGACCCAGGCGACACAGGAAGATCTTGAGAATTCAGACTCTCTCGAGAGGCATCATCTCAATCCTCCCATTTCTCTGCGACCGTTAGGGACATGACGTAGTGTCACAACCCGGTTGGACTGCAGATAGAGAGCCACTGTGCCGTCATCAATCATATGAGCTCGGAGCTTACAATCATGGATTGGTGTCGAAACAAGTCCGTTGGGTCTTCCTCTACATCATCACACGATGCATAGTCGGGTGAAGTCAGGGTTTCGAGCGCTGTCGATTCGTCCAATCCTGCATGTACCACTTCATGGTTCGCATTCGACAAGGTGAAGACTGGTCTCCATGCTGCTTGTTGTCCAGAGACATCTGGGTGATCGACAAGGGTCCACTTTGATCTTCCATGCGCACAGTTGTTCAGATCTGTTGAAGTGAGGTCGACGCGCAGGAGTCTCAGCTATCAATAGGCTCTAACAGGCTGTGCGAGAAATTAGCAACCAATGACACGCTCGCGTTGCAAGCTCAGAGCTCTAGGGGTCATACTTGAAACCGATACAGGTTTTTGTACTTTGCTGTTGGCAATCATCGAATGGGATGCCAGTTTCGTACACCATCCTCGAATGAGCTGTTGAGCCAGTGCATGCTGTATCGTCCGTTGGTGTTACCTCATATCTCCTGACCCTCCCACCTCTCTCTTTGCTCGGCTGTGCAACCCGTTTGCCAGCGAACGTATTTGCGGACCATGCCTGAGATCGATTATCACCTTACGGGTGACAATGACAAAGATGCCGAGAATCTGGACGATGCTGTGGCCCAGATCGAGAGATTGATGAACGAGCGTCCCGAACTTCGCAAGCGAATGGTATATCGTGTTGCAAAACGCGATAAGCGAGATGCAGCTCGTGTCGAACAACTCAGTGGATACAATGGCCCCGACCCAAAGACTCTGAATATGCTGACCAAACATTATGCTGACTGGATGAGTGCTCCAAACGCCTTCTGGTGTTGGGATGTCGACCCGGTAGGAGATCCACAGGCATACGTCGTGGACTCGTTCATGCGAGCAGACAGAGAGATACGAAAGAATGCCGGTGATTGTTAGTCCCGCATTCTCTTCCGTATGTACTGCATACTGCTCGTAGAGATCCGACAGTATTTGCCCAACAAATCCACGACTCCGCACGACACTGCGAGGGCCCTATGTTCACGTGGCTTGTTCCCAAACACTTCTCCCGAGAAGGTTGGAAGTGTTATCACAGACATGTTGGACCGGGGACACAGGTACCTCAACCTTGAGAAGACCGTCGGAAAGGCAATTTGTCTGGTATTGGGGACGCAGCTCTCAGAGACAATGTATGACTCCACGAAACTGGGACTGATGAGTGGTCGCTAACAGCTTCAGATGGTACAAGATATTGCCAAAGAGCGGTCCGAAGTTCGAAGCCGCTAGGGGAAGACTTCGCGAGTGCGGCGCTGTTGGAATCCAAGAGGATTATGTGGACTTGCGGAATGTACTCGTTCAATCAAAGCTGCATCAGCTGCTGCCATGGTCGAGCGGTGAATGAGTTAGACCAGGAATAGCGAGTACGTTCGTCCTTGATCGGCTAGGTCAAAGCCTTTGATGTAAACGAGTCACTCTTGGACAGTTACTCCCTATGCGTCGTGTGAACACCAAAGCTCACTTCACGAAGCATGCCCTTGTACAACACACAGTCAAGTGTTGTGTCCAACAACAGCAGCCGTATTAGTCTTCCATACAGTCGTTGTGGTCTGAATGTGCTCCAGTGGGACTGACCAGAACCAAAAAGCTCTTGGTGGACAGCAGCAAACAGGTCAACCATACTGAACACACATCCAGCAGACCCCTCAATACGCCAGCATGGCGAACGCTTACTGGCGCCGCAAAGCAGCCACCCAGCTAGCCAAAGACAAGGTTGTGTGGTTCGGCGCAGACTGGGAGGCCAAGCAAGACTCCGTCGATGACAAGTCCAACCAAGCTTGCAGAGACGACGACTTTCCAGCAGTCCTCCAGAAGCTCAAGGACCGCGGTCTCTTGGAGGGAAAGCATACATATTACCCAGGCAGTGGGTACATGGCTGACAGCGTCGCAGAGCAGGCTGTCTTTCGTCAAAAGCTCGACGAGGTTGAGATCGATTGGACCAAGCCCTCGACTCGTCGTCGTTTGGACATCGGTCCGAGAAATGAGTTGGCGCTGGAGCATGAGGGCTTCACGCCGTCGCAGGTTGCGGCGAAGTTTCCTGGCAAAAGCGTTGAGCTTGGTGGTGAATTTGATGGGCAGCAGACGATTGTGGTCGCCCCACATTCGCAGACCGCGAAGCAGCGAGCAAGTTCGACGTCGAAGCAGGCTCAGCAGCGCAAGTTCGTGGCCGAAGAGCCTATTGACGAGGATGGAGATATCGACATTGTAGATGTGGAGAGCAGCGTCGAGGACGACGCCGGGGACGACTCGGACTTCGAGCCATCAGTCTCAGAGCAGGGCAAGAGGCGTCGTTTGTGATGACGGTTGTCACAGGTGTGGGCGTATGTCGAGTGGGTGGAATTGCATCAAGATGATACCTCTAGAAGGGGTATTGAACAAACCCTTGTCGTCGATTGTTGTCGGTGCGACGACGGAAAAGGGGAAGGTGACGTCGTTCGCGTCGTTCGGCAAGGTTCAACCCAATCTCAATCTCAACCTCACCTCCCCATCTCTTCTCCTCTCGATATTCGACACCCTTGCCTTCGCATCCTCCTTTTCCCTCTCATCCCACAAGACTCTTCCACACAATGCTGATATTCATTAAGAATGGCTGATAAGACTAGTGCGCGAGATGGATTGGGTCTAGATGGGTGTGGAGACGACCTCCTTGCTGCGCTTGCACCCACCTACTCCTAGACTGTTACACAGCGTCGAAATGTGCATCGATCGAATCAACGGTGAGCCAGTCTTGTTTCCTTTCCTACTTGCGACCAAGGTCTGCGAGACACCCGTTCAATCCACGCGACATGGCCGACGCTATATCCGCCGCAATCATCGACGCGCTATCTACCGAAATTATCGACTTCATTCTTGAATACGCCGCTGAGATAGACGCGACCACCGCAGCACACATCTGCCTCACCGACAAACGCGGGAGAAGGATTGCCACGCCTGTTCTGTATCGCACGATCTGCATCTCAGCCTTCAACACAAAGAGGCGCAACGAAACCACAGTGACCACATGGACCATCCTGGCGCGCAGATTGCAGAGGCTTTGCCAGACGCTTTGGAAATACCCACGTCTAGCTGGATATGTCAAGCACATCGCTCATGATACCGGCTTCGGCATCGAAAATTTTCACGCAGAGGTGTACGACTCCGAGTTTCTTGAGCAAGCGCGAAAAATGATCTTATCGCTCCCCATCAGACCAGTCCTACGGTCTGCACTCAATCTGATCCGTGGTCGTCCCGAGACACAGGATTTGCTTGCGGTCTTCCTGCTCATCATCTGCCCGCACGTAGAGTCCTTTAGGCTCGAGGGATCGCCAAGGGCCAGGACCAAAATATTGGATGTCTTGCTGTTCGACTCCATCGCCACAGCTCAACATGCGTATAGCACTTACCCGGCGGTCAGCGATGCGACAGTCCGCCGAGATGGCGTACGGAATCTCCGAGAGATCGCCCTCAACTGCACTGGCCAAAAAGCGCTATCTCTGCACCGTGTAGAGATGTTAAGGAACGTCAATGTCCTCGCCCCAGGTCTGCACAAAGTCACAATCGGCCTTCTGTCAACAAATCATAATAGCCTGCACCTTCCCCAGGCCTTGAGGCCGTGGTCTCTCCAGGAGCTTACGATCATGTCCTGCAGCTTGAAAACCCCTGAGCTTCATGGTCTGATACGTGCCATGCCCGATCTCAAATCGCTCAGCATTACTTTCAACAAGAATGTCAACGTCTATGATGAATTCGATTGGAACCAGCTAGTGAGCAACTTCCAAGGAATCTCAAATTTGGAGACTCTTCGTTTGGACTGTCTTTATCTTGGCTTGTTTCCCTCTGGGAGGGGTAACCCTGACCCACGCAGGCACAGAGCATGCCAACGTATCACTGATCTAAGCTCGCTCCCACGCCTGCGAAAGCTCTCTGCGCCAGCATTCGCGCTGTTTGGCTACCGCTACGACCACCGTGGCCAACTTGTGCATCAGGGTGATGCGCAGGACCGAATCTCTCACGTTCTACCATGGACCGCCACAGAACTCGAAATTGTATGCGAGGCCGAAGATTTCACCGACGAAGATCTTGCTCTACTTGCTGTTGCGCAGTGGCTACAAAATGTGACCATCATCAACTGTTTTCGGGAGAAGTGGATCTCTAGGCTGGACGGCGAAGGCTCTGTCGGAAAGACGGTCGTCAAAAGAAATAAGGCCTTGAACTTGGATGCTTTCTTCAACCCACTCATGACACGCCGACAACACTTTTCCCATGATTCGCAGGCGGGACCCTGAACTGACCCCAGGTGCTTCATGGGCGGTTGTCTGCTATATCGTATCGAAAGCGTTGTCTGTTCACAGTCAACACCATGAGCATGTCAAAATCGCTCTCTTCAATTCCGGACATTGTATTTACAAAAGCGAAACTCACAGCATGCGTGCAGCGTACTCTCCTGCCCGCCTCGTGTGGTCTCACAAACTTTCTTTGTTGTGGTCATCGGAAGGAGTCCTCAATAAGACCACTTTTTCTTTGTTCCGACACAAGTACATTGCTTCTACTTTGACCGCATGACTGCAACAATAGGCCTTGGCGATGCAGTATAGTGAAAGCTACTCGCATCTATCGGCATCAGGTGGTCCTCCATCAACAGCTGATCAGATACGAATACACCAAAAAGTCAAACCAAATCCCCCAACATGAGGCTCCTAACATCCCTCCTGATCGCTCTCTGCGTCTTCGTCCCTTTCATCCTTGCCGACCCCGACAACCTCAACGCCGCCATTCAAGCGGCCGCCAAATCTGCCTCCTTTAAGAAGGCCGCCTCGGCGCCCAAATCGGCCAAACCCAAACCAAATGTCAAGCCCAACCTCGCCGGTACAGGAATCATCGGCGGCTTCGGTGTGCTCCAACCAGGCCCCAACTATGGCGCGCAGTGCCAGAAGAAGAATGCCCACATGTTCAGGGTGATCCACACGTTCTGCGGCAAGCATACCCCGATCACGGTCCCGAGCAAGTATACGAGTAAGGGTTGGTGTGCGTATGGGAATGCCAAGAACGCGCCTGCGACGGCTCAAGTGGATACTCCTCAGCGTGGAACGGTGAACTGGTGTGCCAAGATTGGAAGCAAGAAGAAGCAGTGTACGGTAAGTTTTGGTCGTCGACTGCTTTGTGCTTTGTGTCGTCGTTGTTTCTGGTATTGGACTTTGCTGACCGCCTCTCTAGCCAGCGACGGTTCCGAAAGCGAAGTGTGTGCACAAGTTGATGGAGGTTTGTGCCAAGGGTGGTGCGAAGGGGATCGGAAAGGGCAAGGATGGAGATTGTTTCGTCTACCAGACTGGTAGGGTGGACTACTCCAAGGTGGATTACTCAAATCCGTTCAACAATTGGGACACGGTTTGAGCGGGTTCTGGCGGTACCTTGTAGGAAGAGAGTAATGTCATGATTAAGAGAAGAAAGCATGGAGTGCACTAAAGAAATGGAAGTACTCTTGCAGTTCAAAAGTTGATGTTCATTCGGGTGGCCTGTATGAATGCTGCCTATAGCCAGGTTTGCACACTTGGAGTCTGCCTGTATGGAAGCTTGCCCAACTTATTACATGGACCGCAGCTTCACAGCACTCGGATGATGATTCCCACAGCCTTTACACTCACCGGCAAAGACCTCTCTCGGGTCTGCCACAAACAGAGCGGCAGCCTCAACCATCTCCATCGCGACCTCGACATCTTTGGTCGACTTGGGCGGGTAAATTACTGTCAGAGTCTCGGGAACAGGGGCACGCTTCTCGAATGTGGAGAAGAACCAAGTCCAAAAAGGAGTTGTGCGAGCCAGAGGATGTAGCTCGCCCCAGCCGGCATCGATCACGGCTTTCGAGTCATCCGGATGCAAGGTGAGATACAGCTTACCGTCATCTGCGTTCCAGTGAGCGATTTCAGAGCCGTGCTTGCGAAAGCGTGGGGATGTGACGCAGTTGCAGTTGGCCTGGAGGGCTGTAGCGCCAGTTCTGACGCAGCTACCACCTTGGAAAAGGGTGATGTTTCGAGCATCGACATGGTCGATGCACTGGTGGAGGTACTCAGAGACCACTCGATCGATCTCGGTGGTGTTTGGCTGGGGTCCAGAACGACGAGGCAGAAGGGGAAGGAAGCCGTTAGCACATGTGTGCTGATTTGGCTTGAGAACGTTCGACGGGCCACAGATTGCTAGGACGGTGAGGTGAGCGAGACCAGCTCTGCTCCATTGCCTGTGGGTGGGCTGTACGGTGGCGAATGCTTGGAGATCGCGCTGGTACGACTGGTACTGCTGCCAAACGAAGTGCAGAGTAGGCTTCTGTCGGTAGACGATCGATCGAACGATAAAGCTGATGATGCAGGTCGTGTAGATAAACGTGCGCCAAACTAGAGTCAGCAGCAGATCTGTGCAGGGTGGCAGTAAAGTCAGGAGGGCGGTAAAAGGAGAGCCACCAGTCTGACGCTTTGGGGTCAACAAGGTGAAGACAAATTCGAAGGCGAGAGAAAGCCCCAGCGCGGTCATCAGGAGCTTGACGAGGCAGAGCGTGGTGTCTAAAGACAACATGGTAGGCAGTGACTCGAGCTGATCGATGCGGCTGATAGGTGTTTGAGGAAGTGGTGTTCAAAAGTCGAAGATTAAGAGATTTCGCCTAGAAATATTGAGGAAGCGACGTTATGTGTCAGACGCAGGAGCCGTCTTGCACAATGGCTTTACTAAGTAATCGTGAATAAAGCGAAAGAGGAAATTCAACAAAGGAATTGGATCGGCCTAAACAGAGCTTAGACTTTCACAATAAGCGCTTGATATTTCTCGATGAGACAGGGTCAGGGATATATTGCTTCATTTGAGTTTTGCGCTCGTCACATGTTATGACGTCACGCGCGCTCTAAGTGAATGTTCGTTGTGCAAATGACTAATGGTCGGCTCGCACCTTGCGCACGGCTTAAGAAGTCTGCAGACTTGGCATTTCAAGCTGCATGAGCTTTTTCGATTACTCTCCCTACATGCTACACGACTTCGACCTTGACGCACGACAACTGCCTGAACGTGTAAGCAAAGTAAGGCATCGTTCCTATCAAGTCTGAGTGACATCTGACGGACACAGCATGGCGGAACCCAGCATGTTCTTCAAAAAGTTGCCTGCTGAACTTCGCAACGACATCTACTATCTCGTGTTCACTGCAAACTCCGGCGATCACCACGCCAAACAGGATCTTCTCAACCCGCACCCACCGAGCAAGTCTCTTGTGATGAGCTGTCGTCAGACTCACGACGAAGCCAACGAGCTCTACAAGGATGCATATCGGAGATACTGGTGCGAGAGTAACTTTCACCTCGACTCGAGTCTGCCCTGGTCGGAGACAGGTCGCTGTATGGTACGCGATTATGTTTGTAGGAAGGCGCGAGATGTCGACCACATCATGCGGCTTACCATTCACAAAATCACCAACGATGGGAAAAGACGTTTCGACTTCGTGGCCAATGGAAGATGGTGGAGATTGAAAGCCGAAAATACGAAAGATCACCGGGAACTTGAATTATGCATGTGGCTAGAGAAGGGTGGTCATCAGCCTGAGAGTGTGTCGATCCAGTTCGCTCACAATGAAGAGGACATGGAGAGCGACAAGACGAAGATTGCTGCAGACATCGCCCTCTCGGAGCAAGTTTGGCACTTGTTCTGCCATCCGAAGGACGTCCCGTCAAGAGCATGATGGCTGTGGTGAGATGGCTATACGACAGCTGCAAGCGATGAGATGCGTGTGACATTGCGGTTGAGACGACTCGGCTGCAAGACGCAGTCTCGTCGGTGTGTTTGGTATTCAGAGAAGGCACTACTCACCACGCAGCTCATGTACGGGTCGGTGGCTGCTGCCAACCGGATTCTAGGTGCGGACAGATGCAAGTCCAAGCGACTGATGAGGCTAGTCGCAGATCGCCAAAGTAGCAGGTTCATATCATTCATTCATCATTCATTGTTCAAGCAACCTGGAGGTTTGGGCAATTCCAAAGGCTACCGTGACGTGACGGAAGTGACGACTCGCATGCAATACTTTTAGAGTTTGCCGCTAAACCAGTGACCGCGTCTAGGTTTGAAGGTACATGTCGCTGTTACCACTCTGCCCTGCGCTTCGTCCACACATACTCTAGACAAGACACTCTAGAGTCACGATGCCGACTCGGAGCTCATTGGCCCAAGTGGACGCTCAAACCCAGAACTCGGTAAACATCTCTTCGTCTACGGTCTTCCGCGCGCCAGCTGCTGATATGCGACAGAGCGCGATGACGGAAACCTGCTTGTTCTTTGACAAGCTACCCGCCGAGATACGCAACAACATCTACGAGCTCGCCTTCACGACTGCATCAGACGAGGGTCTGGTGGACCTCACGAATGCAACACCACCCAGCAAGGCTGCCCTTATGACCTGCCAGCGGATGTACAGCGAAGCCAAAGGCCTCTACCGAAGGGCTTATTGCGACTACTGGTCTCTCAGCAACTTTGCACTCGACGCCACACTACTTCCATATTCGCCCACATCACCCATACTCTCACCCACTTCGCAAGCTTCGCCGGCTCCACGACTTGTTCCCCCTTCGCGCTCTAAGCGCTGTCCGCCCCTAGCATACACATACGAAGCTCTGGTGCCATGGAACGACGTTCATGTCAATCATATCTCAAGATTGATATTGAGAGTGTGGGACGAACAAGATGACGACATCATTTTCCCAATCGTGTTGGTGGACAGGCGCGGCGGATGGAAAGTCGTCCGACCCTGGGATACTCACGAGAAAAGAGGCTTTCTTTGGGTTGGGGAGGGCCCATGCCGGTACTTCTGTGGCAAGAAGTGCACTCATGACTACCGCGCTCGGCTCTCTGAGGAGAAAATGGAAGCCCTCTACGCCACAGAACTGTCCAAGAGCAGAGATATCACAATCAGTGAGCAGCTTTACACGCTACTATCGCGCTTCACGAGATGCATCCCTCGGTCAAGGGCGTACACTTGCTATTCGAAGTAACTCGTTAAGACATACAGCATTGAGTCGATCGACTCACAAGTCTTTCAGGGCGAACCGCGACCCCTGGCTTGAAGGTGGGCTCAAGGTGGACTCTGGTACAGCACTCGAACACCCTCGAATAGTTCAATCTACTCGACGTGGTGACACAAGATAGCATGTACCTGCTTCAGTTCAAATCATCAGATCCTTGACTTACTTGTAGTGTCCCACCCTGGTATGGCATCCATTTCTTGCGTGACTATTCGCATTCAATCTGGTCGTAACAAGGTTGAACATGTGCTGAAACGTAGCGCTAGATGACTCCGTCAGGCATCTCGGAGCAATTCTTCGTCACCGTTCAGTCACCGTGATAATACCACGCACAGCACTCGAAGCAATTGAGCTGCCAAAGTGTGGAACCTCATCATCGAGCACGACGTCGAGGACATAAACCGCGCCAGCACTGATCTTCGGTTAAGCCCGACTGGCGACTGTGTAATCTCACTCTCTAAGGTAATGCCGTAGACACAGTGACGTCAATTTCCCCGAAGTGAATCTTCGGCTTGTGACATGTGATGCCAAGCCGCTTTGGCTTTTGCGACATTCAAACAGCTCAGCTTCAATGTTCCCCTCCAAATCCGAAGTCAACAGCATATACTCGACGTCAAAGGTCCACTGACCTCCCCACCATCTCGTCAACCACAAGGTATGCACTCTACCACCTCACACACCTCAACAGCATCGGCTAACAGCCCCAGTGCTGGCATGGCCAAGCCGTGTTACTTCTACGAAAAGCTACCCGCCGAGCTGCGCAATGAAGTCTACAAGCTCACCTTCACACCGGAGGACGACGGCCAAGAAGTGCGCCTCATTGACGCAGAGCCACCCAGTAAGGCAATAGTGATGACCTGCCGAAGTGCTCACGCGGAGGCCGCAAAGCTCTACAAAGCGATGTATCGCGAATACTGGCGCAAGACTCGGTTCGGCATCCAGCACATGGTCACCAGTGTCTTTTTGCCCTCTCCTTCAGAGTCGGTCTTCCGGAATCTCGTCCCGGTCGATAAAGCTTCCGATCTTGAGCATCTTGAGCATCTGATCATTACAATCACCACGAAGATCCAGACTCTCAAAGTCAAGCTTGTAAGTAAGGTCGGGTTGTGGTCGGTCGAAGTAGCTGGCTCTGTCTTCAGACACTACAAGGTGTGGAAGGAGGTGAGGCGTCAGAATGGTGAGCTGTCCTTGTGCTGGGGACAGATCAGGGGATCTAACGAAGAAGTTCTGGCGCAGTTGTCAAGTGCTACAGCCCTTCCGACCATGATGGAGCAGCTGAAAGTGTGGTTCGGTGTCGAGAAATTTGAGCGGGGTGTGTGACTCACTGTACTCTGTATCATGAGGAAGCAACGTATCGTGGAGAGGTAAAACGATCCCAGTGACAAAGCACCATCGGGACAATAGGACATACAATACTGCTTTACACATTTCGAGCATCAGCCCAAAAGCACATGCCACCAACACCATGCTATAAATCATCTTGCACCCACATGCCTTCGTCCGTCTGCACGTCGTGCTGGAAAGAAACCGTGCAGGATGCCCGGGTCCAGCCAAGGCATGCAGCAGCAGGCGCGCGATCTGCAGCAGTCCTGTCTACCAGATGCTGCTGTGTCGCTCTGAAGGGTATACGCTGGGAGACACGCCCATACTCCACGCTTTTGTAGCAAACCCAGTATGTACCATTCTCTTCCTCGCCTCATAGCTCCTTCTTCATTGCCATGGGCTTTTCCATCTTCAGCTTTTCGCCCTTGTTCGGCCCAGTCTTGACGGATCCGTGGCTCAACGTCCACAGCGCAATGATGCCCTCAGATATCATGCCTATGACACTACCGCATGCGATTGCCCATACATTGACCGAAATGCTGCCAAGTGGCGCGCGGGGTAGGGAAAGGACCCATTCGGCTTGAAAGGGTACCCAGCCTTGGGGTAGCCAGAACATGGGTTGCTTCGCGTACCAGGTATTGAGCACGAAGTTGACGCCTTGAGTACCGAGCCAGCGGAGTTTCGAGACGATGCTGTCGAACGAGGCGCGGAAGGACTGTTGGTCCCGGGCTAAGGATGGCCGTTAGCAGTGGCTTGCAGTATGTGATTGTGTCCACGCATACCCTGCTTCTCGTACTTTTCCTTCGCCTTGTCGTGCTCTCTCCTCAATCTTGCCCATTTGGCGAAGTTGTCTTGCGCCGAGACGCCTATCATCTCGCGCTGTAGTCTGATGACCTCATTCCGAAGCTCGACTGTTTCTTTGGATTGTGCGGCTTGCTTATTGGGGAGCTTGGTGAACATCCACCATGCCTGGGATGCTGTTAGCTCCGTCGCATTGCTGTAGAGTGTATGCGCCGAGTTCTTACCAGGTCGTTCACTGCCTGTGCGCCGATGGAGCTAATGAGGGACAGCAGAAGCTGGACAACGAAAACGACGAGGATGACTTGAAGTTCCATGGTGGCTTCGCAGTCGCTGTGTAGTGAAGTGGTTTTTGCGCGCGAAGGAGAGGCAGAAGCAGAAGCAGACAGTGTCGGCGGCCTCCTGATGGGCGGATGCTGGAGGATATAATGCGAAGGTGGCTTTTCCAGGTAATTGCCAGGGGTGAACTCAAAGCGCGCTTGATGATGTCGATCCCCACCCGGCCCCTCCTCCGAACGAGAGCAAGCTTCTGAAACATCCTCCTCGTGACACGCGCGCGCAAACTCAATTGCCAACTGAAACAGGCGCAGAGACCTCACCGCGACCCTCACCCCTTACACAGCCTCCGCCACCTCCAGACTTGCCTCCGCATGGCGCAACCGTAGCGCCGGCATCCACAGCGACGACATCACCACTCCATGGCTCCTAAGATTGATCCCGAGGCTGGCTGCCTCATCCCCGAGCCAGGCCAATGGCCCATCGATCCCCAGCACGACGTGGCCATTCGCGAAGACCGCTTGTGGATTGATGGCTGCTTCGACTTCTTCCACCACGGTACTGCTCCTCCCTTTCCTGGCGCACGCAATGGCTGAGCAGACGACCACATAGGCCATGCGGGCGTTATGCTGCAATCCCGTCGCTTCGGGAACGAGTTGCTTGTCGGGTTGCACAACGATGAGGATATTGCCAAGAACAAGGGCCCGACGGTCATGAACCTCGCTGAGCGAGTTGCTGCGGTCAACGCCTGTCGCTTCTCCACCCTATGTGTACCACATGCGCCATATGTCACCTCGATACCGTGGATCAGCCACTACGGCTGCCAGTACGTCACTCATGGCGACGACATCACCAGCGATGCAAGTGGTGAAGACTGCTATCGGTTCGTGAAGCGTGCGGGGAGGATGAAGATAGTGCCGCGAACGCCTGGTATCAGCACGACTGATCTGGTCAGCCGGATGCTGAACATCTCAAAAGACCATTTCATTGACAGCCTCTTGGACTGCATTGAAGGAAGAGAGGATACCAGCGGAAAGGCGGGAGGTGCTGAAGGTGGGAGGGATATGCAGACACGGATAAAAGAGTATGCTGCTGCGCCGAATGGCTTGGATCCGTTCGTGGAAGTCTACAGCTACAGCGGGCCGGGCAGTGACAAGAGCTCGTATGCATCACTGGTCAAGGGTGCTCCTCCCAAGTCTGGCCAACGTCTGGTCTACGTTGACGGTGGCTTCGATCTCTTCTCGTCTGGTCATATCGCCTTCCTACAGACTGTCGCCGAGCTCGAGCCAAACGCATACGTGGTCGCTGGTGTGCACAACGACAAGGTTGTCAACGAACATCGAGGCGTCAATTACCCCATCATGAACATCTTCGAACGTGGACTGTGTGTTGTACAATGCGCCTACATCCATGGTGTCATCTTTGGTGCGCCGTACACCCCGTCAAAAGCTTACCTAGAGTCGTTGCCTTTTGGTCGAACACCGGACGTGGTCTATCATGGCCAAACATCTTTCATGCCAACAGCTTCGGACCCTTACGCAGACGCAAAAGCCATGGGTCTTTTCAAGGAGACTTCCAAGCACGACTTTCAAGATGTGAATGCTGCGCAGATTGTGCAGCGAATCATGGATCGCAGAGAAGAGTACGAGGCGCGTCAAAAGAAAAAGGGTATCAAAGCTGTTGGGGAAGAGGCGCATCACAAGCGGGAGTTACTTGAGCGTGAAGCTGAGCAGCAGAGGCAGAGACGGTTGCAAGGAGCAACAGAAGCATAGGCATAACAGACGATGCTAATGTGTGTACAGATCATTTCCACTATGATACCAGATAGTAGCGATAGAGCTGGAAGATTCAACGTCTTTGAGCATCATAAGAGACGAACGTAATACTTGTTCTTCGTCGCCTTTGCATATGCCTTTTTCAAGCCAGGCGAAGCATACTCCGTCACAGTATCCGCGAGATGAAAGTTAACACCAGACTCACCTCCAGAACAGCTCGCATGAAGCATACAGCTGAGCTCAAGAAGCACACTTCTGCACTTGGACAAGAAGCTGGTGCTCCTCCTCCGCAGTTAGACAGCGCTGCATTCCCAGATCATGGACGTCATCTTGGCTGCTGTCCTTCGTGCGCGCCCTGAACTACTTCCAAAGTTCTTCGTCGATGCATAAATTGTGGAGCGGGACGTGGTACTTTCGAACGAGACTTTTTTACCTCTAATCAGGCGGTAGGTTTCGATGTGTGACACCAAGCTCGGTGCCAGCGTTTGCCTTCACATATCTGAATTCTCACACAATCTTACATCCAGCTTCTACCGTCAGTGTCTGTATCTCATCAAATTGACGCAGCGTCCTCATGGCCAGGCTCGGACACTGCAACACGAGTGAGATGGGTCTTGGCAGACCGGTTTGGTTGATCTAGGCTACAAATTGAACTCGTGGCTGTGGGAGAAGTCGATGCCGCCAAGTCTTCGAAAGTGCCATATTACCGTACTATAGGTTTCCTTTGATGGAGGATGCAGAGACGAGCTTGACACCACGGCTGTCTCCAAGTAGCGGGAGATTCGCTCTCGCAGATATGCGCGGCATGTTTGTTGATGTTCGCGGCGCATTCGCATTGATCCCTTTCAGACATTCGCTCAAGGCATGCGCGCCATGTTCCAATCAGGATCGGAACAAGCGTGTTGCTGGTCGATGCATCAGGCAGACCACACGCATTCCAGCCCAGGGCCGATCACCGTATTCATTGGTTCTTGGAGCGTGGTGTGCGAATTGCTTGGGTTTGTCGTATGAGAAGCCTTTCGATCTTCGCTGGAGTGAAAGAAAATCTGGTTGCCAAGACCCCCGCCACATCACGTGCAGGTCGCGCTAAGTGGTTGCTGATGCAATCAAGCGCAAACGCGAGACGCGTGCAAGGCAGGAAGTCGCGTTTCCACGACCGTGCTTTCCAAACACCTCGCTCTATATCTTCGCCCGACACCGCATTCTGCTCTGCCCACACCACCACCTCCTCCCCGTCCTTCTACGCCATCACCGAGCTTGTTGATTCAAGCTTGAAGCCTCTTCTCCTTACCACCAAGTCTCTTCACCAGCAGGAGATTGAACAGACACCCCGGTAGAAGAACTCGCAGCTCGAGGTTGACCTCGCTGCCCCAGACGAAGATGTTCGTCCACAAGCGCGGTATGTAATGCACACTCCTGCACACGCAGCAACTGCTATTGCCTCGACGACGAGTCTTGCCCAAGTCGCCTCGATACTCCAACAAAGACGCCACCACCTTTCCTCCCACCGCATCACTAACACTTAGCATAGATGGACGCAAGGAGCGCGTTCAGTTCGACAAGATCACAGCCCGTGTGTCGAGGCTCTGTTATGGTCTCGACCCCGACCATGTTGACCCCGCCGCCATCACCATGAAGGTCATCAACGGTGTATATCAAGGTGTAACCACAGTCCAGCTCGACGATCTCGTAAGTCACGCGACACTGACGCGAACCGGAGCGACATGAATCTAATATCTATACAGGCTGCTGAGACCGCCGCATACATGACAGTCACCCACCCCGACTATGCGATCCTCGCCGCGCGTATCGCCGTCTCCAACCTCCACAAGCAGACCAAGAAGCAATTCTCTGCTGTCATCTCCGACCTCTACCACTATATCAACCCAAAGACGAGAAAGGCAGCACCAATGATCTCCGACCACACATACGACGTCGTCATGAAGCATGCAGACGAGCTGAACTCAGCCATTGTCTACGACCGTGACTTCAACTACCAATACTTCGGTTTCAAGACGTTGGAGCGATCATACTTGCTGAAGCTGGACGGCAAGATTGCTGAGCGACCACAACAAATGATCATGCGTGTTGCCGTTGGCATTCACGGCGATGACATTGAGAGTGCCATTGAGACCTACAACTACATGTCGCTCAAATACTTCACCCATGCGTCTCCCACGCTCTTCAGCGCCGGTACTCCACAAGGCCAGCTTGCTTCCTGCTTCCTGGTCGATATGAAGGATGACAGCATCGAGGGTATCTACGACACCCTCAAGACGTGCGCCATGATCTCCAAGAGCGCTGGCGGTATCGGGTTGAACGTCCACCGTATCCGTGCCACAGGCTCTTACATTGGCGGCACCAACGGCACATCCAACGGACTCGTGCCCATGCTGCGCGTCTACAACAACACTGCTCGCTATGTTGACCAGGGTGGCAACAAGCGTCCAGGTGCCTTCGCCATCTATCTTGAGCCATGGCACGCAGATGTCCTCTCATTCATGGATCTCCGCAAGAACCACGGCAAAGAGGAGGTTCGCGCTCGCGATCTGTTCTACGCTCTCTGGATCCCGGATCTCTTCATGAAGCGTGTTGAGGCAAACGCTGAGTGGACCCTTATGTGCCCGCACGAATGCCCTGGCCTTGCCGACGTCTACGGCGAGGAGTTCGAGGAACTGTACGAGCGCTACGAACGAGAGGGCCGCGGCCGTGAGACTGTTCGCGCCCAGAAGATCTGGTATGCCATTCTCGAAGCACAGACAGAGACCGGTGTCCCATACATTCTCTACAAGGACGCTGCCAACCGGAAGAGCAACCAGAAGAACCTCGGTACCATCAAGAGCTCCAACTTGTGCACTGAGATCATCGAGTATACCGCTCCTGATGAGGTGGCCGTCTGCAACCTTGCATCTTTGGCACTGCCGACCTATGTAGACCTCGAGAACGAGGTTTTCGACTTCAAGAGGCTGCATGAAGTCACTAAGGTGGTCACCCGCAACTTGAACAAGACCATCGAAGTCAACTACTACCCAGTTCCAGAAGCCAAGAAGAGCAACTTCCGTCATCGTCCAATCGGTCTTGGTGTCAGTGGTCTTGCTGACGCTTTCCTGGCTCTGCGCATGCCATTCGATTCACCAGAGGCTCGCCAGCTCAACATCCAGATCTTCGAGACCATCTACCACGCCGCTTTGGAGGCCTCGTGCGAGCTTGCTGAGAAGCTGGGCCCTTACGAAACCTACCAAGGCTCGCCAGTCTCCAAGGGCGAGCTCCAGTATGACATGTGGGGTGTGACTCCAAGTGACCTTTGGGACTGGGAAGCGCTCAAGGCCAAGATCGCCCAACACGGTGTCCGCAACTCGCTCCTGGTTGCTCCTATGCCCACTGCCTCGACTTCTCAGATCATGGGTTTCAACGAGTGCTTCGAGCCATACACTAGCAACATCTACTCGCGTCGTGTGCTGGCTGGCGAGTTTCAGGTCGTCAATCCATGGTTGTTGAAGGACCTGGTCGACCGCGGCCTGTGGTCTGAGAACATGAAGAACCGCATCATCGCCGACGGTGGCTCTGTCCAGCGGGTTCCCAATATTCCAGACGACATCAAGGCTTTGTATAAGACTGTCTGGGAGATCAGCCAGCGTCAGATCGTGCAGATGGCTGCCGACCGTGGAGCCTTCATCGACCAGTCGCAGAGCTTGAACATTCACATGAAGGAACCCACCATGGGCAAGATCACCAGCATGCACTTCACCGGTTGGAAGCTTGGTCTCAAGACGGGCATGTACTATCTCCGCACTCAGGCTGCATCTGCACCGATTCAGTTCACGGTGGACCAGGAGATGCTCAAGGTCGCTGATACCAACGTCTCGAAGAGCGGTGCTGCCAAGAAGAGGAACATGTCCGGTGCCTACAATGCCGTCAGCTCGCCCAAGCCCACGTCACCCAGACCGATGTATGAGAACAAGCAGCTCAGCCCAGACGTCCCTTCAATCCCCAAGGATGTTGTTACTCCTGCGGCAACACCCCCTCCAGAGCCTGAGCCACAACAACAGAAGCGTAAGCTCGGCAGGACATCATCTGCCGTTGTCAACCCGCCCTTCCCTGCAGACCAGGACGAGGGTGACAGCCCAGACGTCATTGCTGTCGATGGCACGAAGTCTGTGCCCAAGGAGGAGTCGCTGCCAGAGCCAGCCGTCAACGGCGAGAAGAAGGCCGATCAGGAAGAAGACAAGGAGGAGTCTAGCAAGGACCGAGAGGGCGACATCTATGCTGAAGCCGTATTGGCGTGCAGCATAGAGAACCCAGAGGCATGCATCATGTGCAGTGGTTGATTGACGCGGTGAAGACTTTGGAGTTTACGAGTGCTTTCCTCTGTTTTGCATACTGTCGGCGTTACGAAGAGATGAGCTGGGTTCGGGACCGGATTGTTATGGACTTGCAAGAAAGGGAGACTGGGATCGTTATCGCTGCCGCTAATCGTGGGCACGCATTGTACAAGAGTATGGCTTACTGAATGGATGTTCTATCACAGTCACCGTTTCTGCTCCTTTATGTTGTGTCGCAGAGCAATTGTGTTCGCTTCAAGTGAGGTATTGTTCGTGTGGATGCCTTCTCTGTACAGCTGCATCGATCTGGTGTATAGTTGTATGTAAAGTGATCGCTATCTCGTTTTGAGTGTAGGTCTCGCTGGGTATCCGCCGAACCAGTAATAACAATCAACCCATTCGCTTTTTCACATGCCTTCCCTTGCCTTTCAAATGCAATGTCAAAACGCCAGTCCCGCTCGCTCAGTACGATCAAGTCAAAAGCACAAAAGATCATGCAAAGAAACGGAGCCGAGTTTCATCGCATCTCCCTTCTTCCCCGTCCCCTTCTCCTGGTCTTGTCTTCCTCCTGCATTCACATTGCCATCAGTCCCTTCTTCTTCCTCTCTTCCGCGAAAACCTCCCGGCTAATCGCCAACACCCTCTCAAACCCCTCTCTCCCCTTCGCGGCATTTTGTCGAAATCTTTCAACCGTGAACTCCTCAATACCGTTTCTTATCTTCTGCCATCCTCCACATAACGCGATGATCTTCGCGTTCTGCTCAAACACCGTCCTGTGCGCCCCAGCCGTCCCCGGCACAGGTCTGTACACGACTGTCTCCTGCACGGATAGGAGATCCGACCAAGTCATATTCTGCGAACACATGGTGACCTTCTTGGCGGCGACGTCAACGTAGGAGACTTCGTAGACGAGCGAGGTTTCTTGGCCGCCGAGGAAGGTGCGCAGCCATTTTGGTGCGGACTGTTTGCAGGTTATGAGGCGTTCGGTGCGGAGGATGTTCGTTTCGGCGGAGAGGCTGCGCGAGAGGGTATCGACTGCTATTACGTGGGTGGATTTGTCGTTCCCTGTGGAAAGAAGAGGTGTTAGTGGAGAGCATATGGAGTGAGGGATTTTGTGCCACGTACATGGACAGTACTTTCGCCAGTTGCACGTTGAGACTTCTTCCCAGGAGTAGTCGAACTCGTGGGATGAGGAGAAGAACTTCATTACTGTTGTATGATTATGTGTCGAGTCGTCGGGGTTGATCGCGGACTCTTGTCCTCGTCGGCGGGCGGCAAAACAGGTCGCCTGGAACGCGCCTTTGTCCGCTCTATTCGCGTGTTTTTGTTGTCTTTTGTCGTTTCCAAGCTGAAGGAGAGCGTGCCGGTATTCGTTACGGTCGTCGCGGTCGTGAAAGGGTGGTGAGAAGGTAAGGATAAGAGTTGTCGTAGGAGAGTCACGGCAGATTTTCTAGATGCGGTTCCATTTTCGCGGCCAGGGAGGAGTCGGAACTCCACACCCAGACCCGAACTGCGCTTTGACCTCATTGTGCTCTTTCTCCGGTGTGCCGGGTTCCGCGAATCCAGGGTTTCGTGAAGCGCACGAGTCATGTGACGCTGACAGCAGCTCCAGTTTCCACACGTCCGGCGTCAAACCTGGAGAGCTTCGGGCTCACTTTGACTTTCGTCACATGTTAAAGGCAGCTGGCGCTAGTACGTACCGACTGTGTTTGGAAGGTAGTGTGGGTACGGGACGAAGTAACGCACTAACTAGCATCTCAACTACCAACCTGGACACGAATGCAAGTTCTTTGAGTCGAATTCGACGTCAGCCTCACAGAGGATCTCACATCGAATCACCATGGCCGACCCTCCAGATGCGATCCTTGCGTTCTACAAGCAGATTCAGTCCTTGAGCACAGAGGATCTGAGCCAGCACCCGAAATACGTTGATCCAGTAGCAAGCGAGCGAACAGTCAAATCCCCCTTCTTGTCGCCGGAACCGAGCTTGGCAGCCAAACTCCAGGACGCATATGCTCGCTGTCAATCTGCCTTTTACCAATTTAGTGGCCACTGTCAGATGCATTGCCCGCTGCGCTATTCGCACCATCACAGCATCCAAGCAAAAGGCATGCTGCAACTCCAAGGGTTTCCAGGAGTCTTCATCTTTCAGCAGTTCTTCAACCCTGTTCTACCTGAGCTGCTGGACGCCGTCTTGGAACTCCACAAGAGACGAGACGACGCTCGGTTGAAGGACACTTCTGCTCAAGTTGGCGGTGATACACCACGCTCAAGCCCGATGGATGTACCATTGGAGCTCGCTGACCTGATGCGTAACACGTTCCCCACTGTATTTGAGCGAGAGTCGCCGACAAATGCCACGTTGTCCATTTCGACCGCTGAACGTTCAACCGGGTTGAGGCAGCCAGATCTGCCCATAGACAATATCGTCCATATCACCTTCGGGTTTGATGCCATTCTAGTTCTCGGAGATGAGACCAATGCCGTCGACGGTGTTGCTGACGGGCTTGCTAAAGAGCCTACTACTGGACACGCGAGTAGCTGGCAAGATCTTGTGGACTTCGACTCGGACGAGGGAGACGTTGAAGATCTCAAGACAGGAAAACAACAAGCAACACCTTCTGCTGTCAATGCACCGGCTCCAATAGCAAATGTCGCAGCCCTTCACCTCCGAGCTGGTGACGTCCTCGTCTTTGACGACAAATCTTCGACCACTTGGTATGGAATCGCAAAAGTCCTCGAAGGAAGCTCGCGGGTCAGGCTCCAATGGCCGCACTTGCGAGAGGAGGAGCTAGAGACGGGTTCAAAGGTGACGCGGGGACAATTGAACGGCAAAGTCGTACAGGTGGAGTTTCAATAAGCTTCTTGGATCTCTATAAGTTCCACGAGATCAAGCAACACTCACAGTCGCCATCGTCTTTCTCTTCGAGCGCCATAAGCCTGGCATCCTGGACGAGGAGTGGAGGCACCAGCCTGAGTATTGGCCACGTGGCCCACCTTCAACGACACCCAATGCCAATGCGGACGAAAGGCCAGGACGTTCACGAAGCATAAACCCGAGGCAAGGGAAGCAGACCATGACTTCAGGACAACTCCTGCTTATTCTCTACACTATGTGTATATCTCTACTGTACACATTTCCATTCAACAAACGACAGCTGCCGCGGGGTATCGATACTCATCAACAAAACATCCGGCTCTTCCAAACAACGATGATAACCAACAGCTTTTCGAGCCATCGTGAAGGAAAGAAACATCGACCTTGCCCAAAGACCTTGAAAACGCCTCGCTTGCTCGCTCGCTCGCTGTTCAACAATCGAACCAAAGAAATCCGCTCAGATGGCAACGATTGTAAAGGGAGTGGATGACATTTCACTCCAACTCAGGCATATCAGGCAGTGAAAGCCGCCGAGGGGCCGCATGGTCCTCCAAGAACCAGAAACTCGAAAGAAAGGCCACACCGGCAATGATACAGGTGGTTATCCAGACAGGGCGAAGAGCAGAAGTGAAGCTGCTGATCAGATTCGACCGCAAGCCTTCTTGTTCAAGCGGCAAATCGACAACGACTTTGATCAGCGACCATGCGTGCTTGATGTAGTTTGGGGTGTTGCTGCTGAGGTACGAGTCGCCCAGCGTATCGTTCTCCAGATTGTTCAGGAAGATACTGCTGCCTCCAAGCACGCCGAAGCACTGACCAAGAGTGGTGAGATAGATATGCAGTGGAGCCGCGTGGATCGTTTCGTCGTCGGTCGAAGCGGCCGACTCGATAGCGGTGGTCTGGCTTGGTAATAGCATTCCCAGAGCGATGCCACTGATGAGGCCAATGGGAGCACTGATAGTCGCCGATGTGGTCTCATCGAACAGCGTCATCAAGCCCAGACCGAGCGTTGCAATGCCCCATCCTGTCCAGATGGCCCACCGATATCCACTTAGAGATTGGATCGCACCACCCAAGAGACCGAAAGCCACGATGCTGAATGTCCAAGGCGCTAGGGAGACGCCTGCTACCAATTCGTTGAGTCCTTGCAGCTGAAGGAAAATCGGCATGAGGTATATGATGGCTGCGAGGATTGCTCCTTGTGCAAATGCACCAAAGCAGGCCGTTGCAGCGCTCGCGTTGTTGAAGATGGTAACTGGCAAGATTGCTTCGATCCGGAATCGATTGTAGACGCACCACATTGGAAGACCAGCTACGCCGAGAAGCAAGGGCAGCAAGACTCTGTAAGAAATCCAGGCATATTGTGTGCCGCCCACAGAGGTGGCAACAGATGTCGATACAAGAGATCCAGAAAGCAGCAGCCAGCCAAGAACATCAACCTTCAACAGTCTGCTCCATACAGGACCCGCTTCCACAAATGGCAATCGAAGCAAGATCGGCAAGGTCAGCAACCCAAGTGCTGCGGATGCAGCCTGGATCCAGAAGATATATCGCCAGCCAACTGTCTCTGCACAGGTGCCTCCAATGATAGGACCTGCTGCAACGCCTAGCCAAGATAAATGCGACGCAGATCTTAAGAAGATTCTTCGATGATGTGCTGGATGTCCCTGGCAATGACCAATCTGATTCAAAATGAGCTGTGTGAGCACAGTGATGGCGCCGACACCGACACCTTCAATGCTTCGCGCCAGAAGGAGCGTGGTTGCATCGTGTGAGCAAGCGGCCAAGACCAAACCAGCGATGAAAAGGGCAATGCCAAGGAGAAGTAGTGATTTGCAGCCCAAGACGGCGGAAAGTCGCATAAAGAGCGGCTGTGCGATGGCAGCAGAGAGAAGCATTGAGCCAGGTACCCACAGGCTCTGTACAGTCGTAAGGCCTAGGTCCTGTGACAAGGTCTGCCAGAAGAGTTAGTGTCAAGCGACAGTATGGTCTGAGGTCAGTACCTACTGGTAACGCTGTTGATAGCGCAGTGATGCTGACATCGCAAACGAAGTTGAGAAGACACAGACAAGCAAAGCAACCATGGAACCTCCAAGCATCCCATCTCTTCTCTCTATCTTGACCCACTCTCGTGACTGGCGTCTTCTCCAGGATCGGCGAATCCATCGAATAGTACGAAATCTGGGAAATCGAACTGAAAGACACAGTTGGCCGCAACGCTGGCCTGGCGACAGGAGGTTCCATCAATGAAACCTCGCCACAGCTTCCTCCAAGCCCGGTACCGTCGCTGAGTCCCTCCTGGGTTGTGACTGCAGCCTTCGCAGGAAGCGATGGGAGCGGAGAGAGGACATGGAGCGAGGTTCTGCTGCCATGATGGGCTCGCGAGGAGGCAGCGCGAAAAGATCTTCCGTTGAGGGAGCTCGGTCGAGGGATGTGGAGCGTTGCTGGCGGGTGTGTCGGCGAAGTATCTTGGGGGCTCGTGGCCAGGATGTCCTCTGTGGAACAGTGTGATCGAAGCGGGTGCGGGTGGTTGATGCTGGCTGTGGACAAGTTGTGTCGGTGATGGTGGGTTGAGAGAGGCATGAGAGGCAGGGAGCGAGGGGGAAGGATTGACGAGGACAGAGGTGATCCATCAATGATAGTGTTTGGTGGCGACGAGGTGTTTGTATTTGAACGAGAGGTGGAGGTAGCAAGACCAGGTCGAGAACGCAATGCGTAGTAAGCGATCGTGTATGTGGATGGGCGGTCTAGAAGGAGCGTTGGTTTTGAGAGAAAGGCTGGCTGGCTGGCTGTTGTTGTAGATCAAACACCAATACGTGCTTGTGTGAGGGCAGGAGGGAGATATAAGAAGTATCAATACACTCACCCCTGCCATAATGGCGCCGAGACCAGATGCTTGTCACATGGCGACCCGACAACCAGAACACCGACTATCGAGCAAGCATGCAGGCACAGGGCCCAGAAGCCCTGCAAAGCAATGGCTCAGGTACAAAGGCTTGCGTGCCGACCGGGGTCGATATGCGCGTGTGACCGTTGCCATAGTTAAGGACAAGGTGCCACGCCCCCTAGCTCGAAACGTCCAACCCAAGATCAGGCGGCCACGCGAGCAGACAAGCGAAGGAAAAGGGACGGTCCCTCACTAGAAGGATACAGTGGTGAGCTGGAGATGCAAGGTGATGTGGCTGCCAGGCCCAGCATCTTGGAAGAGTGAAACCGGATCCAGAACGGATCCTCGCGTGCGCTGCCCAATGGGTAATTGAGGGTCCCGGCATGCGCGGCTGAGGCGTTTGCGATGGCCCTTGGCACCACGGGGCTGCCGCAATGGCGCGGTACCTCCAACGGGGCGAATGTCGCTGCCACCGGTTATCACAAGGGCCAGAAAAGGCCAGAAGCAGGAGACGCAAACCGCGTTTGTGGTGGTTCTGGCGACTTGCAAGTCCTGTTCGGGACGTTGCACACTTCTCTCCCATTCGCCGTCTCTCTCCACGACGACAAGTCCAATCAATTACTCAATCAATGCCAATATCGACAACCTTGCAACTCTCGTCATTGCGCGAACGACTACTGCGACCCAGCCCGACGGTACAGGGCTGTGATTTGAGAAAGCACCCATCATCCATGTCAGCGATCCAAAACATCGTCATATGTTACCAGTCTCTCGTCTCAAGATTGCGCCCGTCGGCCCGCACGCACGCACGCTGCCGGAGATCTTCGTCCTCGTGGCAGTAGTAACTTCCAATTTTGGGGACCTGGGAGCAAGACATGCGGCACATGCTTTCACAGTCCCTTGTCGTTTTGGCCTGGCCGGCTGGCGGATAACATGCGATCGTAGATTGACTGGAGACACTGCAAGGGTGGAGTGCCACTTTCCAATCCCGACATCATGGATAGTGTGGTGTAGTGTGGCTCTTGGGCAGCAGTTCCCCCTCGTGAACACGTCGAGAAAGACAACAACCCAAAATGCCACAACAACAACGACAAGTGCATCCTTCGCGTCTCCTTCCCGGCCACGTGGCAACCATCACAAGTATTCCAGCTCCGTCTCCAAACGGACCGACGCAAGCGGGCCTCGTCGCGCGGATGTACGCGAATCTCAGCTCGCCTTGAACATGGATGGCGTTCTTCTGCCCAGCCTAGATTGGTGAAGTGAGGTCGGGCGTTCTGCATGAATCAGGGGAAGGCGAGCTTTGATTGGGTGGAGAAGACGCGCCGCACCCGTTGAGTCTATTCTAGCCCTGGCGGCGGCAAGGCGAACGTCACGAGAGAAGTCGAACGAGACCAACGGGTTTAGGAATGTGTTCTCACCTGTATGAGTGATAAGACCTCAAGACCCATGGTCACTCTTGTCACGAGCGTAACGACGAGTCTCCCCAATCCGTGGCTTGGACCTGACAGCAACGAAGGATGGCAAACGACGAACCGGGTACCCGTCGCTGGAGGGTTTGATTGCTCCTTGCCTTGCCCTTGCACGTGTTTGACTTAGAAGACGTGGTACTCATATATACACTTGCAACTGTGCAACGGAGATGAGAAGCCGACGCGGAAGACAGTCTGGTTCATAGATTGAGTCTGGAGTGATGCATTTCCATGGATACACCCGACACATGCATCTATATTCGCTTCAATATCAACAGCCGAAGGTGCATGCTGTACAGATTGCCTGCCCCGTGCATGTTGCGTGAACCATTCCAAAGGTTGCAGCAACGTCGATCGGCCCAGCCGGGCACCCTCTATCGCGCATCTCATGGCGTCGCTTCTACTTCATTGTAACGAGCTCCTCAGCCGCAGTGGGGTGGATAGCCACACAGCGGTCAAAGTCAGCCTTGGTAGCGCCCATCTTGATAGCAACCCCAAACCCTTGCAAGATCTCCGCCGAACTGCGTCCCAGAATGTGCAAGCCGACCACCTTCTCCTCCTTGCCCGCGCACACAATCTTGTATGCCGTCGGGCTCTTGTCCTCCTGCTCCATCATGGAATAGTACATGTCGATAAAGGATGTCTGGTACACTTTAATGTTGTCACTGCCGTACTTCTCCCGCGCGTCAGGCTCGGTGAGTCCGGTGCTGCCGGCTTCGGGATGCGCAAAGATGACCGAGGGGATGTTTTCGTATTCGAGCTTCGCATCGGATTTGCCGCCGAACAAGCGATCCGAGAGTCTACGGCCTGCGGCGATGGCGACGGGTGTGAGTTCGAACCCCTTGTCGCATACGTCGCCGAGGGAATAGATGTGGTCCACGTTGGTATTTTGGTAGTCATCGACGATGATGTGGCCATTGTCGTTGAGCTTGACGCCAGTGATTTCCAGATTCAGCTTCTCGAGCTCGGGACTTCGGCCAATCGCCCACAGCACGCAGTCCACATCGAGAGTTCCCTCCCCATTCGAGTCTTTGTAGTGAATCTTCTTCCAGCCGTTGCCAATGTCTTCCACTTTTGACTGCGAAGAGTTGGCGTGAAGGTGAAGGCCTTGGCGCTTGTACTCGGTCCCTATCTTCTCTTGCAGCATGGGATCAAATGTTCGCAGGAACGTGTCATGTCTGTAGAAGAGATGCGTCTCGGTGCCCAGAGCGTTGAACATGCCCGCCATCTCAATCGCAATATATCCAGCACCAACCACAGCAACCTTCTTTGGCTGTTTCCGCAGCTCAAAGAAACCATCAGAAGTAATGCCTAGGTTCGATCCTTCAATGTTCTGTGGGATGTTGGGATGCCCACCAACAGCCACCAAGATCTTCTTCGCCTTGATGTCTACCTCGGTCTTGTCGTCCAGCGTCACTCTCACGGTATGGGGGTCTCGGAAAGCCGCAAGACCGTGCAAAAACTCCACCTTGTCATTGTTCAAGTTCTTCTCATAGATGCCGTTCAGTCGCTGCACGTACTTCTCCCTCTTGGTAGTGAATCCTTCCCAGTCAAAGGGCGCTGTCTGTTGTATGCTGAACGCATAAGGCTTTGCCTCTTTGTGAAGCATTTCCGCCATAGCTGCCGCACTCCATGTTATCTTCTTGGGCACACAACCAACGTTGACGCAAGTTCCTCCTAGCCGATCAACCTCGACAGCGATGGCCTTTGCGCCGTACATGGCACTTGCTCTCCTTGCACTTGCCAGACCACCCGACCCACCGCCAAGGACTAGGTAGTCGCACTCTTTCTGGATCGGCGCCATGATGGAGGTGGTGGAGGAGAAGTGGCGGGAGAAGGAGTCGAGTCGCTGTGTGGTCGCCGTCCTGAAGGCGGGGGCGGAGGTGGTGAAGAGTCGAAGTGGGATTCGTTGAGACAGTTTGGCGGTCGTTCGCGCGGTCGAGGTGTATGGCGAGCTCTAGTATAATATGCAGCACGCAGAGATGACGTTAGGATCGCCGATAGTCGCGTGCTGGAGGGAGAGGTAAGGTAGGTAGCTTCGTGGAGCTGTTTGTAAGCCTCCCACGCTGCGGCAAGGCGAGATTCCACACGCTGATGAGACTGAACTGCAGCTGGTAAGCAGTGTGGAAGAAGCTGTGCAAGCTGAAAATGGTCGTGTTGGTGATTTGACGGTGGGTAATGTGTGTGTGTGTGGCTAGGGCATGACCGATCAAAACAGCCAACCCAAGCCACATCAACTGGTCTCGAGAACTTTTGCTTCATCTTCGGCATTTCGTCATCAATGCCCCCACCACATCAGTCGCCCAAATTCTAGACTCAGCAGCAGCATTTCGAATCATGCTCGCCACCTCACACTTACAAGGCCTTGCAGAGTGATTAGATATCGAATCCTCCAGAATGAGCCGGGGAGTAGCAGAACATCTCGCAGCCATTCTACGTTACATCAAGACACTCGGGCAAAGGCCGACCTGACGTCCCTCGTTCGACGACATGAATCATGTAGCTTGCAGTCACCCTCGATCGGCAAAAGACGTTGCATCCATCCAATATATCTGGCCCGACCGTTCCGTCACTTTCTCCTCTGCGCCTCGGTCTTCAGGTACAGCATAATTTTGTGCACTCCAGGGACAGATCCTTATGCCGTGTATCCGTCTTGTCCGTGGCGCAGACATGCAGCACTGCCATTCGACGTAGCCTCATCGCGAGAAGGATCATCAGATCGGGTTGAATTCAATCATCATATTTCGCTGTGTAGTAGATACCAGAAAAACCTCCGTGGTACGCGATGCAATCCCGCTGGGTGCGCCTCTGAACAATGCATCCAAAGCAAGAAAAACTGGCTCTCCTCCCCGCGGAGCACCGCTCGCAAAACACCCTGATTATTGGTCCGCTCACAGAACCTACCGCCCAGCAGACTCCCCCAACAAACAAGTCCGACTCCTTCTTTCTCCGTAGAAATGCTCATCATCAATCCATTAAAATCAAATCGTCTCCCTTGCACTCTCGTTCTCGCTGTGCCCGCACGCCCGAGGTCCTGTGCTCTCAAACCCTGCGCGTCATGACTGCCAATGCCAGTTCTCCATGCCGCTCATGTCCTCGTCGAGCCGTGCTGGCACCGACCCTTGTCTACCGTGGTAGTCGTGTGGTGCCGATGATTGTGGTGGTCCGGTCGACCCGCCGTACATCTGCCAGTCCTGCTGGCTCTCGAGCTGCGAAAGGTCCATCATGGTCGAGGCCAGGTCGAACTGTGGAATGGGCATGACTTGTGAGGGGAAGGGTGTCCAAAACGCCGTTTGTGCCTGCGTAGCATCCATGGGTATCGTGGGGTCGCTGTAAAATGTGGGTATCGACGTGTTTTGCTGTGCTTGCTGATGTGCGATGTGACTGCTGCCACCGCCGCTGGGGGGCTCGAACGGTGACTCCTTGTGGCTGCTCTCGCCAGACCTGGTATTACCCTCTGACGATTGCTTGCGATCGATCGACGCCGCGAAGAATGCGGACGGTGGAGGTGAAGAGATCGAGCGCTGGCCGGTCAAGCGGTACACAGCAACCGACGCCGCGCCTTCTGGCAGTGCAATCTTCCATTTGCTCGACAAAGCGCGGATGATATCGACCGCGCGAGCTGCGAAGCGATGGTTAACAGACATTGCCTCTAAATCGTGTAGCCCTTGGCTCAAGTGCGCGGCAGCCTCCTCTGAGGGAAGGTTGAGGAGATGGATAGTGCTGGCGGAGAGCAGGTGACTGGTCACCGCGAGTGACACTCGACGCAAGCCGTACATCGCCCTCAACGCGTTCATCAATGCTGATATCTCGTTGGCACAGAATGTGCACGTGTCGTGGGGGTAGAGATTTGCCGCCCTGAGGTCCAATTTGATATAAGGTCGGAATAAGCTGGAACAGTTAGCTGTAAGTTCGCATTCGAAACCGCGAAAATTCCTTCACTTACTGTAACACACAGCCATAGTAGTACATGTGCAATACCAGCACGTGCGGTAGCGAAGTGTTCTCCAGGCGAAACGCGTCGGGAAGGTTCTGATACCAAGACTGATACTGAGCATAGGTCGCAGCGAGTCGTCGGCTTGTAAATCGCTCACGAGGCGCATAAAACGTGTTGACCATATCGCTGGCCAATTCCGATAGCTTGCTGAGTTGGTCCTTGAACAGCATCGCGCGCGCCGGCTGCTCGGCGCTCGGGCTATTCGACACATTGACATCTTCATATGGACGCCATGTCAACGTGTCGGCTCTCGAATTCGTCGAAGGTGTCTCGATGTCGGCTGCTGATCGTGGCAGTTGCGATAACCGGCCAAAGCCCACCGCAGTAATCCTGTCTTCTGTTAGTACCGCTTGCCATGCTATCTTAACGGGAGAAGGGGCACTCACGTTTCTAGGTTGAAGACCGCCCAGAACACCACCTTCCGAACCTCTGCCTCCAGCGGACGCATTCCGTTCTTGATGACCGACAAATGCAAGCCCATCTCCAACGCCATCCGCACACACCTCCCTGCCAATTGATAGCCGTTGCTATCTCGACCCGCCGAAGTCTCCCGCAGACTCATTATGCCAAGAGCTTGGACAGTAGTGATCGTTGGCTTATCAGCTTGATCTAAGAGGCGTTTCGCTTCGGCATAGAATCGATCTCCAGCAGTTCCCGGGTTTGAGGGATCAGTGCGAGCCATTACACGGTCAGAGTAGTGACACGCAAAAGAGAGGATGGCATTGACCAGCAGCCCGCTGCAGAACTCCGTTCTTCCTCGTCCCATATCGTGTAAGAAAGGATCCCACGAAACGAAACAATAGAAAGGGTGGACCCAACAGTGATACAGGCTGAGGAGATGCTCGACGAATTCTGCGTCCTGCGGTACTCGGAACCAACTCGTGGGCGGTTCTATCACCCCACTCGAGGTTATACTAGGACTGAAAGAGTTGATGTCTGTGCTGTCCTGCGAATCAGTCCTTGGAAGAGGAGGCGCAAACGTGGAACTATCGTACGGTGCCGTTCCAGGAGTAGTGATTTGCTGCGCGAATTCGGCTTCCAGTGTTTGAGGCGCAAAACTGTGAGGTAGTCGCACATTGCTCCTCAGCGAGTCCGCGAGTTCGTTGGGATTAGTATCGCCGCGTAGGCTGTGTAGTAATGTTATCGCATCGTTCTCGGGAAGACTCCGCAGTGAAGCCACGATAACGTCCAGAGCATCGTTCTGTTGTTGTAGAGATTGAATATCGCGTTTGAGGGCACCCTTCCGCCGGTGGTCGCTGTCTGCATCGTAGCTGCATTCCGTTCGATAGACCGCCACGCAAGTCGAACATGATGGGAGTTGTCCGTCACACTAGAAGAATGTCGTCAGTAAGTTGTGATACCTACCACGATCCCCAGCTGGGTTCAAGCATACCTTGCTCTTGCGTTTCCGACAGGGAATGCAAGCAGACGAGACGGCTCTGCGCTTCCCTCCCTTTGACTCGCTGGCAGCATCGCTTCCTTCAGGCGCACTTGGATCGTTCTTTGGTCGTATAGGACGTGGAGGCATAACCACAAAATAGCAAATCGTAATGCTGAATGGTCCCAGTTACGAGTGAGGTTGGGAAAAGATCAAGAGAAGAGACAAGTGTCGAGAGAACCGTGGCTCGCAATGCTGGAAGGTTCGGGACAGCAGAGCAAGTAGGCACGCGGTCGACGAGGGGCCAAGGAAGGAAAGTTGATGCCGTGCATATCTGCTGGCGATGCTGCGCCATAGCTACTACAAGTATGTATCGCTACCGCCACAGAGGCCTGCATAGTGCATACCGAGGGGACCATGCCAAGGCTGACAAGGCCTGAAGGATCGACGACTCCAGGAACCTCGAGGCCCTTCTGCGTGTTGTGGATAGTAGCCCGGGGCTTGGCGGGCAGGCGCCGGACGAAAATGGACCCAGCACGAATGGCTCGTAGTTGCAGAGTAGCGAGTGAGAAGCCTGGCGTCAGGGTCTGCTTCGGTGCGGGCTGCATACCCAACGGACGTGCCGCTGGCAGTGAGCTTGTCACCCGGCTGCCACGGCACGGGGCTCGGGCAACGATTGGGTCTGGGGATGGTGTTGTGGCGATCTCTGAGCAATACAAGGGCCAGGCGATGCTTGGCGCTTCACTTTGCACGCATATCTATCTGTTGTGCATCGCGAGGATGCCGATTGCGAGCCGCAGACTGTGTGCTGCTCGTTGATGCATATTGCAAACGTCTTGGCGTCGACCGGCTGGCACGGCAAGCCCTCGTTGCCCTGCCTGTCGCTGCTCTGCCCCATTCCCTTTCCAGCGTCCTTCCCGGCAACCTGGGCCATCCCTCGTCCTCGGCCACGCCCAAGCCACAGACAGGGCTGCCACGATGCAGCGATCAATGTCGCAAACGAGGCGTCTGAAAGCTTAGTTGGACGTGCAGCGTCCCGCACCAGCGTGACGCAGCATTCCACCCACCTTGCTTGGCCTGGAGACCGCGACCTACTACGTACTTCCAAAGGGTGTCGTCGCCCACCAAACAATGCCATACCACCAACGATCCGCCTCGCTGCCATGGACGTCTGGCGGGGATTTCTCATTTCTTCTGCCAAGCCGCTTGGCGCAGTGATCGAACCAACGTGCTGCAAACACCCCAAAAGAGAGGTGTGGAGGTATCTCCTAGGGTCAAAGTCAACTGATCGTGAGCAGGTCCATCAGCGTAAGAAACTCTCCAGAGGACCTCAATCTCCACACCGGTCAACTCAAACGCCATTTGTCAACCGCCGTGCACCTGTGCCTCACATGTCACTGTCGGTTTCTCTATCACCGATGCGATGGACCCCACGTCGACTCCACAACCACGATTCATTCGGAAATGGCTCCGGGAACCGAGCATGGACGCGCTCGAGCCGTACAAACCGTCTTTGTCAACCAACTTTCTCGGCGGGAGTGAGACTTTTCGCATGCTGAAAACTCTTCTTAGCTACAGAGTTTTGACAACGAGCATTACAGACTCGGCGGATTCTCATCAGTCCAATTCAGAATTGCGCTTGCCAGACCGCATCTTCTCATGCACATGCTCACACAGTGTTGCATGGTGTCATAGGCTCGCGATACTTCCACCGGATCAGAAGGTTCAACGTCGATGAGCCACGCTACTGCCGAGCCGAAGAGGATGTGGCTTGTTACTTCGCAGCCTCGCAAACCTTCGATCTGCTAGCAATACCGAAAGCTCGCAAGTCGCGCAGACTACCTCGTCAAGCTTTTCCTTCTGGAAGCGCGGTAGACGTACTGACGCCGCTCTTCTCGGTAGCAGTTGCGTGTCCCGCATGTCCCACTCTGAGTTGAGTGCTGACCACCGTCCATGGTGGCTTACAAGATGCGTGCGGCTATTGCTGCTGAAGCGGTTGACCAGTCCGACTGAGGCAACAGCACTGCAGAATCCGGCCTAAAACGGATCGCATGGTCCGTTGCGACCGAGTGCCTTAGTCTCGTGGCATCGGTAGCTGTATTTGTGTACTTCTCTTCCGTTTCCCGCTCCAGGTCTTGGCTTGAGGTCGGTCTAAGGTTCAGCAGTCCGATTTTCTCTGCAGGAGTGACATCACGATTATCTCAGCCAGGTGAATGCTCAGCTCAGTACCTCTATTGCTGCCCGCAGTATTGCCATTGCGTGAGGCACAGTCAGTCCGACCAGGAGCAATGCCCACGCGTGCAGTTCGCCCCCCGTTACGAAAGCTGCAACCAAAGCCGTCGTCTTCAATCCCAGAAGACACACATTATTCAGCTTCGACATGGAGGTAACGGAGCTGCGAGCAGTGACATTCATGATCGGCATCTCGCATTGGCTCAAAGGCTGAAGGGTCCAAAGGCCTAGACCGGCCGACTTTGACTGGCTCCTGCATCCTCCCGATCAGAAGAGAAGGGCAATGATCTGCGTGGATTTATGGACGTAATCCCGCGCCGCTTCCTCTATACAGCAGGATCCACTCGTAAAACTACAGCCACTCTTCTGTCGGGTTCCGACCAATACGAACGGAGCAAACGCCAAGTCATCTCCATACTACGGATATCTGTGCCTCCGACCTCTATTATATACTTGCCGAATCCTATCACAACTGGCTTACAAACGACCATAAAGCCCTCGCCGCGTCGGCGCTCTGCGCGTCGTTTTGGACATGATGCCCTGCTCCCTCAACCAGTACAACGCGAACACCTCCCTCTCGCTCTGAGATAATCCCGTGAATACCCGAGTCCACCTCTTTGTCTACGGCACTGCCACGAGTACGCTTGTCGATCTTCTTACGGCTCTCGAAATCGTATATGCAGTCTCGGTATTCCTTTGCCACTCGCTTGCGCATTCCCTCGTCGTACATCATGTCCTGCAGTCCAACTATCACGCAGATGCTATCTTTACCTGGCTCACGTCGCGAAATCTCGACATGGCGCAGTATGTCTTCGACTTCCAGCCAGGTATTGCGACCACTGAGCCACTGCCAGAAGCTGCCGAACTGACCAATTGGCCATCCCATACTTTCATAGCTGGGCAACCACTGCATGAACCCAGGCACGTCTCGTGAATTGAACCTGGATCCGAAGAAAGCGCCCTGGACGAGCGCTGGTGTTGATAGGGGTGAGCTTGGATGGCCGAGGTGAAGCAGGCTCCTCAGAGGAAACCAGGGATCGTGCTTGAACCAGTTCCAGTACAAGTCGGCCATACCGAAATGCGGCACAGCATCGACAAGGCAGAGTGCTTGGCCGTGGATCAGCCCCTTGGCCAGCGCGTACTGCGCGAGACCACCTCCAGCGGAATGAGCGACGATGGCCATACCCTCGCCTGCGTTCAGGTCTTGAGCATGACTGACACACGTAGCCAGATCTCCTACGATATCGTCCAGCGAAGTGTTGAAGACCATCTGCAAGTAAGAGACGGCGTGACTAGCGCCATGATTGCGTACGCTGTATGCGAAGAGTCGGCCTGGATAGTCGTGCTCATAAAGGTAGGTCATCCATTCCAGCCAGACGCTCGCGCAGCCATACCCGCCGTGAACGAAGAATATGGCTGGGCAGGTGCCGAGGGCTCTTTGCTTTCTTGGATCGCAGACTAGCAATTCAAGTGGTCCTGTTGGTGCCTGTACGAATGTTCGTTTCACATGCGAGGGAAGATGTCGATACTGCGGGTGTTGAGTCCATCGAAGCTTGAAGAGAGTCTGTATAGCTTGCAACATGAAGGTGCTGGTCAAAATTGAAGTTCACTAGGTTGATGATTAGGTTCTTGCGATTCCTTGGCGAGCAAGGCCGTTCACTTTTTGAAACTTTTGGACGTCCTCAAAAGTGTGGACATCGGGTCATGGGTGCGACTCTTGACATGAACAACACCGCTTTCCCCTGCCCTCTCGCAACGATGTGGTGAGCAAACTCGTATACGATCCTCAGACCTCGTGATTACTCACCTGTTACATCCAGCTTCTCAATGCCCAGAGTGTCGTAATCGTCTCGCTTCTACCCGCGGATTGCCACGGCCATGTGATGTGGCTTGCATGAGATGCATCGGAAGCATGCAACGAAGAACTCTAAAATCGACGACACCACTTTTTGCACTTGCTGCATTCTGGCTTTGGACGATACCACACTGCTGCAAGCCACCGTCCGTTCCCAACAGAGTGGCGGCCACGAATCATCCCTCGCCTTATCTACCATGACGTTTGCTGCATTTGGTTCATCCTGATCGGTTGTGAACCTAGGAGAGATCATTTCTGCGGGTGGACACGTGGTGCAGGATGCAGGTCGATCTTCTGCGTGGGTGGCTCCCCAATGGCGTCGTTGGGCCTCGTCCTGCCTATGCTCCGAGGACCTTTGCTCGACTTGACCTGCGCAGGACTCCTTGGGTCCAGCACGCGGTATTGCTTCTCTATAGCTATCTGCGGATATATAATCGGCCTTGGGCTGATATGCGTGAAGAGAAACCTCTCCTTTTTAGTGGCCTTACACCTCCTTCCAACGGCGCAACCGCCGAATCGGGTGACGTTCAGAATCTTTTTGCGATGTCTGCTTCGGTGACCAGCCGCGTGCCGCACCACGAGAGCAATGTCGCAAACTTTGGCGCCCGCGGAACCTAACGACCCCACGACGCAAGGTACGGTCACTGCGTTTTAAGGGAACTTTTCTCCTCTCTCAGTGCGACACCCGAGGTCCTAGTCGCTCGTCGTGTATTCTTTCCCATTAAACATCGACTTTTTAAAGCCAATACAGCGTTAGAAGAAGTCCAACGAAGTACTCTTCATTCACCTGCACGGCTCAATGCAGGTGTCACGCACTAACGCCACGTTGGGAAGGAGCGCATATGCCGGTCAAAAACGGCATGCCGGTGTCGTTTTGGCTCCCACCGGATTACTCTGTGGCATTTCCAAGGCTGACCGGACGACTCACACAGAGTGGTCTAATCTGAATGCGACACATCTTGCGTGGCTCTCGGTTCCCGTTTCGGCTCGGACGATTTTCACATGCAATCAACCTGCACACGTGGCAGTCCCCCGCCGCATGGCGTACGCATTGCAGCCACGTCCGAGAATTGGCCGTGGTTGCCTTTTTCTCCAGACCGCGACATGGCGGTGGTTGCATCGCTGGAGTTTTGCTGCTTTGGGGTAGGCCTGTATGGGTGGGTGGGCATGCTGCAGCAACACCGTTGCTACTGGCAGTAGCATGTCGTTGGGCATCCAGGCAAGGCTCGAAGTAGATGTACCACGTGGACGTAAGTCCCCAGGTGTTGTCTCTGCACTCTGCACCCGCCACCACAGGCTGGCACCTTGTGTTGTGCGGCGCAAAGTGGGGAGGAGCCTCCTGCTGTGGCGCGCATGTATGGCGTATTCGCGAAAGCCGTGGCACATGGCATAACAACGTGAGGATCGTGAGGCTGTGGTGGCGATGTCAGGAATTTGTGCAATGCATAAAGCGGGCCTGTTCCTCTTCATCAGCTTCGAGTGCAGAAGGTGCGGACACAATCTGGGAAGTCACCTCTTCTTGGCGGAACGGCCATCCCGTAGAGGCAGATACACTTCTCGTGCTCAGATGCGCGGTCGATGGCCGCAACTAGGCACTCTATGTTGACACCGTATCCGCACTGTCGAAGCAGCGTATCCACAGTTCTCGATGGCCCGGTGATCGTGAATTAGCCTGACTGCCATTGTCGCATTTGAGACCATTGGAGATACTTCGTCGCCAGACTGAACCTGAAAAGTGGCGATATCAGCTCGCCGAAGCGGTCCATGACGGTTGTGAGGCGGCGTGGTGGTGTGTTGAAGAAAGGTCTGAATACATGTTATAATCCAGTTGCCTGGAAGGTGTCCAAGCAGATATTACTGGATATTCGCAAGACAGCACCTGTAAACTCTTATGCCGCATGCCCGTTGGAACGGCCATGGTCCGCGTCTTCATCATCATCGTCCTCAAGGCTGAACGGCTCTTTTGACCTCCCCTCGGGCGACAGATCGTCTAATTCAGCCTCATCATATGCCCTTGCAGCTTCGACGTCTCGTTCTTGGTATCGCTCGTTCAAGCCCAGGCCGTCGCTGCCACCACGGCCGTCGTATGGGTCAGAGCCTGAAACTCCTAGATAACCTCGCTTTCGGCGTCGACTTCGGATAGCAAAGAATGCGAACACTGCTGCACCGACGATCACAAAGAACAAGGCGACCTCCCCAGCGCGTCGGTACGCCGCCCAGGTCGCCGCTTCAAGCTTCTCCTTCTCGACCTCTTCAGCTGCGGTGCTGTTCGGATGGCCGCCGACGCTGACCTCCACTCCCTTCTCACCATCGATTCTGCTGTCTGCTGGCTTACCGCCTATGGAAGCGATGTCCACACCCATAAAGCGGTCGAGCATGTCTCTTGTTCGTCGTGGGTAATCGAAGGGCACCATGTGCGAGGAGTTGTAGAAGCGAAGATAGGTCAAATTCCGTGCAGTCTGATACTGGCCGGCTGGCTCGCCCTCGAAAGTCCAATCGCGTCGTGGCGCCGTCATCCCACTAGACATCTCCATACCCAAGGCGCCATTGAACGACAGGTTATTTATGAGGTTTTCCGTGCCGATGTGGTTGCAGATTAGGTCCTTGTCTCCTGAGAAGAGAATGATGGGCATTTTTTCGAGCAAGCCAGGGAGAAGATCCATGCTTGGCTTCGAATTCCTGGCCGAGAACGCTGATGATACCTGGTTGTTGCACTCTACCCAACCTGTCTTTTTGTCGTCGTTGATGTGCAATGCCTTGATGACATCGTCCCTGCGCAAATATGGAGTTACAAACTCCAAATCCTCTGGCCAGTTCATACCACATGAGGGGTACGTGTCGTGCTTGCGAACATCGTACATGTTGATGCAGCCTTGATCACCCTGCGTCGTTCGCAAGATCTCTTGCATGATCGCCTCGCAGACTCCAACGTCGACCTTGTCAGCACCACCTGCTTGCAACTCTGCAAGACACTTCTTCTCTTGATTTCGTGCAACTGTATCCGCTTGCGACCCAGAAGTAAGCAGGCCAGCCTCGTATGCGAAGGGTATGTACGAGATGTATTGATCGGGCCCGGAGATCCAGCCATTGCCAATAAGCAGTCCTTGTAATCCCCACTCGTGTCCTTTATTGGCAGCGTTCTCATTGCGTTTGACAATCGCATCTGCGACGTAAGGAATCCACTGGCCCGCATACGACTCGCCAGCGATATAGAGCTGCTGAATGTTAGATTCAATGGTAAGCTGAACCCATGAAGATACTCACATCGTCATGCTCATGATCAGGGAAGACCTCAAAGAACTTGGACAGGAAGGTGATCATTTGGCTGGACATTTCATCCATCTCATGAACGAACGAATTCGTGTCCGCATAGCTGAAGCCTGTTCCGACTGGCTGGTCCACGAATATTACATTCGCGAACTCGTCCCAGCTGCCGTCTGTCAACCTCAAAGTGCCGTCCTTGTTCACTCTGTATGGTCCAATCTCCATCATTGCGCCGTCCATGCTACTGCAGCCAGGTCCGCCATTCAGCCATATCACAGTGCGCTTCCTATTCGCGATGTGTCTGTTCTTGACCAACCAGAAGAAAAGATTCCCGTGGTGCTCAGGCGTGATTTCCAGATGACCGGCGTACATGTCCAACCTAGGTTCGGCAGGCGCTCCAGGAAGATCATGAATGTAGTAGTCAGAAGCGCTTTTGGCAGCGCTCACCAATGGCACCCATGCCGAAGATATCAACGTTGTTATCGCTGCTATTGCTTGCCAGCCGATGCGCCGTCTGGAGGGTGGAGGGCGTGTGTATGCCATGCCGGCAGTGTGAGGACTCGCGATACGTGGCCTCCTATTGTCTAAGCATGCCAGGTGAGAGCGATCGCAAAGTCTTTCGATCTCAGAACACGGGAGTATGGAGCTTTATGGTAATCGGCGTTCGATGACGGAGTCGGTGATGAAGGGTCGAGAGATCGAGCAATGGCAGGGTGTTGTTGGAATTGTGCTGGCTGATGGCGGAAGGTGAGAGCTCGTGTCACCTCCGCGGCTCAGGGTCCGGTGTCCTGGAATACTGGAAACGACGGCACGAGACAGAGAGTGACGATAGGGCAATATTGCTCACCATCGTGAAATACAGCTAATCTGAACTGACTCGACTGGCACTTCAAGCTCTATTGAACATCATTCACGGACAATGTGATGTTGATGCCTGAGGCCATTACTGTCACGTGAGTTCCGCGTTCTGCCCAGACTTCGTCCGTCGCGCTTCGCGTCATCCCGACTCGAAGCTACGCCAACATCAACACAACGACGACGACCATGCGACTGGACTCGGCAGACGATGTGCGAGACTGAGCCGTGATCATACATGTGATCCAATATGCCTGCGTAAGTAAGATTCGCCACACCATGCATTTGCCGACTGACAGCGTCTAGGCCAGGCGATCAGTACCGCGACACGCCTGCGAGCGTCAATCCCTTCCGTGGCGATGAACGACATACTTCCGAGTTCACCGCGCAGCAAATCGCCACGCTTCAGAGCAGACTCGAGAAACAGCTTGGCCCCGAGTACATATCCACAAGGCCGGGTAATGGAGGAGGCAAGGTGCACTACTTGGCCGCCGAGAAGGTCATTAACCTCGCAAATGAAGTCTTTGGATTCAATGGCTGGAGTTCTTCCATACAGAACGTGCAGATCGATTTCGTCGACGAGAATCAATCGACCGGCAGGATCAACCTGGGGCTGTCTACAATCGTTCGTGTGACTTTGAAAGACGGGACATTCCATGAGGACATTGGCTATGGACACTGCGAGAACACCAAGGGCAAGGCCGCCGCCTTCGAGAAGGCAAAGAAAGAGGCTGCTACAGACGCGATGAAGAGAGCTCTGCGGAATTTCGGCAATGTCCTGGGCAACTGCCTTTACGACAAGGACTATCTGTCGAAAGTGTCCAAGGTGAAAGTCGCGCCATCTAGATGGGATGCAGACAACTTGCACAGGCACCCAGACTATGCACCCATCAAGAAAGAGCCTGGAACCGTTGATCAGCCTCCACACAACAAAACAACCACGGTGCAGAGAAACACCAGCGTACAGTCAGCGCACTCAGCTGCATCTTTTGGATCTGCCGAATTTGAAGATGATTTTGGAGGCAACATCTTCGACGAGACCGATTTCAATCATCCTGACGAAGTTCGACTGGACGACACAACGGTCAGCGACACCACATCTCCGGTCAAGGGGGGCAACGTACCCCAGAGTAGAGCCAACGTAAATGGGCAGCGGCAAAGCATAACGCGAATGCACTCAATGCCGCAGATACGGCCTCCAAACGTGCAGCCACCTGCTCCGGTGCAAGGTATCCAACCTCCACAGAGGCCACAACCCCCACAGCGGCCACCAGTCAACGCAAATCAGTCTACAAATAAGATGCTCCCCCCACATACACCAGGCAATGGGCAACGACCTCAACAGGTGCCGGCCGTCCAGTCCCTTCAGCCTGGAGATGGTGCTAGGTCGAACCCATCCTCGGGCTCGACGACTGAAACGTCGAACCAAGCACAATCGCGACCCTCGAGTGGGTCGCATGGAGAGGCGCAGAGACCTGATCAGTCGAGCGATACTGGTGTCGCCGCTCCTCGTCAGCCACCACAAGGCATTCCCGAGGGCTTCATGACAGGCAGAGTAGCTGGTATGCTAAACCAACCTGGTGGAGCACTACCGCCGACTACGGACCTAGCTTTCAATCCGCATGCTGAGAGTCCCTCGATCAGAAGAACACAGGGAGTGAACCCTGGCAAATCAGCTCCTGTCAGTCGGTTGCAAGTCAACAGTACCGCAAGTGGAGGCGCACAGTCACCCCAGCAACAACAGCAATCGGGAGGAGCTGGGTTTCAAAGCGCTGCTGGCAATGGAATGAATGGTGCACCTCGCCCAACCACGACGAATTACATTAACCCGTCCGCAGACATGAATCGCAGAGTAGGTATGCCTCAAGCAGGAGGATATCAGAACAGGGGGGCCTATCGTCCTCCGGCACCAGCGGCTGCAGCGAAGCGACCTGCCATGACAGACGTCACCAATACACATCAGATGGATGGCGCCTCTGATCCGAAGAAACTGAAGATGGAACATGCCACACCTGCGCAAGGCGAAAGTGGTCAGGGTAAGGACCAAAGTGGCGTGACTGCTTGAGGCACGGCAAGCATCAATCTGAAGCACGTAGTACCAGATATCTGTTTTTCGAGCGCGGCGTTGGAAGGTGCCTGCATTTGCTAGACCAGGTAGCTAGCATTGATGACGACTGCACATGTGATCGAGACGTTGCTGACTTTGGTTGGCATCACTATCATTACGATGTCACTTTCACTTCACTGTCTGCCGTCCTGGCAGACCTCACTCCGTTGGTCGCGTGAGTACGAACTTCACATGTGAACGCAACGCGCGTGTATAAAAATCGCCCTCGTTCTGGGCTTGGACTTGTATCCTGCAACAACTCACACCACTTCGTTTCTCGGATTCTGCAACTAGATACAATAAACCAACAACATGCCACCTGCCATGGTATGTCGTTCTGCTTCGGAGATGGACATGGTCACAGTACTAAGTGTAAGCAGCAGATCAATCTCGACAAGGCCGACACCGTCAACATACCCGCAGATGCGCTTGCCACTGCTTTGCTTGTCGCTGTGCTCGCCGCCACCTGCTTCACACTCTTCAGCATCATGATGAAAGTCTTCGCCAGCGGTGAACGTCTTAGCCTTCAGGACGACGTTACTATTGCCGCTGGGCTCGCAATAGCCATGCTCGAAGTGTACATATTCTACTCGAACCTCACCGTCTACTATATCGACGATTCTCCGAGCTTCCAAGGCATCGCTTCAAGCGTTCTGAACCTCAGCTTTTTGACACTGCTGTGAGAGCGATCGAGAAACCCAAGTGAAGGTGTAGCGCTGTACTAAGTCGTACTTTCAGGCACTACCTTCTACCAGATGGAGGTCCAGGCCCGCGCGCTGTACTTTGTGCTACGATGATGGCGGTTATTTTTCACTTGGGCACGTTTTCGATGATGTTGTGGAGCGTTACGGGATGGGAGGTTTGAGTAGCCCAAGAATTTGAGTTGACGAAAGGAGGCGGAACAATTGCTGAATTGCTTGGATGCAAGCTCAGAGATGGATAGAGATGTTATTGCATTCAGCAGATGCACTCAAGACGAATGGAGAGCTGAGGTCGGCCAATATAGACTAGACCCCTGATGCTTGGCACCGCCCTTCTCCATTCCCCGACCGTTGCCAAAACTCTTGCTTGTCTCACTTCCACGAGGGTGCACAATCTCCAGACGACACGCACCAGGCTTGGGACTTCTTGGTTTTCTGAAAAGCCGCTCTCTCTATATAAGACCTTGACCTCCTTTCGACCTGTGAGCATACCACGTGCCTTCATCGACGCCCGATCACAGTGCCTTCATTCTCGCCTTTAACTTTGCTTTTAAGCTTGAAGTCTCGCAAAGCTTGCCGGCATACCGGGTCCTCTCGGTCCGCCAGTAGCATATGTCCTGAGGCCATACTACTCATCACTCGGCTGCACTCGGCACCTACATCCGTGAAGAAAGAAGGACCGCACCGGAATCTGACGCGCGGCGAAAAATCACTCATCAGTCAACCATCGCACCCTATACGAAGTTATATACCAATTCCAGGATCACGACAACGTCAAGTCGCGCACATACATACTCGTCAACGAAGACAGCTTATGTCAATATTGATACACGACGAGGAAATCATATCCTCCAGAGTTCGTTACCTGTGGAAGCAACATGGCCAACCCATCCGAAGAAGACTACCCGTTCGCCATAAAACGCATCCCGAACAAAGGCTACGGCTGCGTCGCAACCCGCCTTATCTCTCCCGGCGAGATCATCTACCAAGAATCCACCATAATGCACATTCCTGTGCCCGCGCAAACCCTCACAGAGACCCATATACAGAGCGCATTCGCCGCCCTGCCACAGTCGCAAAAGGAATCCGTGCTCGCCCTTCATGAAGGAACCCACCGCACAGATTTGCACTCCAAAGTCATGCGGATCTTCAAGGCGAATACCTTCGGCAACGGCACCGCGTGTTGGTTGCACCCGACAATCTCTCGATTCAATCATGCCTGCGTGCCGAATGCGACGACGCACAACGATCCTTGCTGTCTGGGTGATGAGGCTCAAATTGTGGCGGAGAGGGCGATCGCGCAGGGGGAGGAGATATGCTTTTCATACAACAATGAGTTGTATGAGATCACGACGGCGAGGCAGAGGAGGGTGCTGTTGAAGAAGCAGTATGGGTTTGAGTGCGATTGCCCGGCGTGTGCTGGAGACGAGGAAGGAGCCGTGAGAGACGCGCGGAGAACTTTGATCAAGGCCCTGCGGGAGAAGCTGCATGGACTTCGCACATCGGATTTCGCTCTTCTCGATGCTGATGGTGACGAACCGGGTGAAATTGCTGAGAAGGACCTGTGGGTCAAGGAAGTACCGCTAGAGGAAAGTGTGCCTGCAGAGAAGCGAGTGGTGTACAACGTCCTGCTTGGGGGATTGAGGGACGCGGAAGGGATGCCAGCCACAAGCATCGCGGTGAACTACTGGCACGCTGCGGAAGCAATGCTCGATCAGATGATGCAAATGCAGGACGTGGTCATCTTGCAATGGGCGAAGAATGTCCAGGTGTACATGGAGACGGCGATCGAGGTCATGGAAAGGGTGCGGTCGCCTTACGATCACGAGTCGCAGATGTTGAGAACGGCATGGAAGGCGATGCAATCAAGGCCGTGCTTGAAAGTGGCTCTTGCGTTTGTAAGTCGAAATGCTCTATGCGTGTGCCAAATGATGTGCTTATGATGCTGACAATACATAGCTCGATGGTGCGCTAGAGGCGAAGGGCCACGAGCTGATGAGCGTCGACGACGAGGAGCCGTTTGCGATCCGGATAACGAAAACCGGCAAGCTCAAGGTGCTCTACGAGGACGAGTGCAACGAACTATTCGAAGCCAGAGATGACATTTCCGTGATATCCCAAGAAGACGAGGTTCTACCGGATGGGATTCTGCGTGGCCTTCGCAAGAAGGTGTCGGCCAAGAAGATTCGAAGCCACCTCGCCAGCCATGGCGTGTACAAAGTCATCGGTGCGGCTCTGACTTGCGCAGCACCAGTAGCGGCGTATTGGATGATGCGATGACAGTCAAAGGAGGATCATTCATCGATTCAACTGTAGCAAGCTGTCCACGTATTTCCTGGCATCAATGCCGATACCGCCAGCAAGCGCAGCAGGACCCCAGCCCGCGCTAGCACCGCCTGTGGTTTCGTCCGTTGTTGGACCGGACCTGAGAGTCAGTGTCTGCCACATACTACTCGCAGCCCGGCTGCTTGGATTGGATTTTGGCAATGGCGCCGGATCAGTGGCTTTGCGCACGAGGAACGCGATGCGATCCATAGAGGGGACATCCTTTCGGGTCGTAGCCATCGAGCTCTTCCACCTGCTGGAGGCCGTCGGGTTGACCTCTTCGTCAGAGCCGGCAGAATTCTCAGAGCTCGCGAATTGGCCTTGGGTGGCCTCTGCGCCTTCCTCCTGTGCTGGGCCTTTAGCGACGTTCTGCTGAGACCTTGCCTCCTCATCAACAGCCGTGTCGCGAGTATTTGAAGGCGCCAATCTCATCCATACCACCCACCAGCCTCGACTTGTCTTGCTGACTCGTTCGTACTCGTTGCGGTTGCGATGCGTGCTGGTGAGGGTGTTCAATATCTGACTGTGCACGTTGAGAGCCTCGATGCGCGTCCAGTCTGGCGAGATGGGGCGGCTATCCTTTCTGCTGGAAAGAATACCCTCTGCGGCGGGGGTGCCCGGCTCAGCGATATTAGGAATACTTGTATGCACTGTCAGAAGTGATGGGTCATATATCAGGTCGAAGATAGGCTTTGGTTCTGCGGCTTTTGGTGACTTGCCGCCACTTGTGATACTTGCGGTGTCCGATGAAGACGAAGTGGCCTGCTGTTGAGCTTCTTCAATGCGTGAAGTGATTCTTTCAACGCTAGTCGAAGACAGGAGCGGCTTGTGTATGGGCGAAAGGTTGCGGTGCAAGTCTTTGTAAAATCGCGCAAGACTGAGTGCCGGGGTTTGGTTTCTGAAGAGGAAACAATACATGAACGGGCGCCGAACGTAGACCAGAACGCGCAACCTCTTGTAATTGAGGGGGTCGTTTCTCGCCGAGGACAAGCCAGCTTCGCTCAGCTTTCGATCCAGATCGGTACGCCCGTCCTCTTGTTCTGAGATTTCTTTCAGTACTTCGACCTGCAAGATGCGGAGAACGTTTCTTGGGCCGTCAGGATCATCGGCTACATCCTCAACGACAGCATCTAGGTCATCAGGAATGCTTTCGAGATCTCCTTTCATGCCGACGACGAAGAGACCGCTCTCTTCTTGCCTCTTCTGCATCGCTATCCTATCGTGCAGATCTTGGCCGTCAGGCGTTGGATCCATTTGCGCAAGGGCAGGCTGGTCATCGTCTGTATCTGGCAGTTCTTGCGCGGTCCTTAGCCTTGAGATTGTAGACTGGTGGGCTTTAATTGTCTTGGAGCTCGACGTAGATGTTCTGCTCACTGGATCAGGCCGTCTCTGCGATGTAGGTTTCGCCAGTGTGCTCAAGCCGAAGGTGAGGTATTTCATATATTGGTCCGGTATGCCTAGAGTAGTGCTGGAGTCGTCGACTGAAACAGACTGGGCTGGGAGAGAGCTCGATCCAGCTTTCTTGGTGGCATTGTCAAGGGACGACTGCGCTGCACTGACTATTGGTGGAGGAATTCCAGGGTGGTAAGTGTCCGCGTCGTCAAGTGCTCTCTTGTCGGTAGCCACGAAGGGATCCTCGAGACCTAGCGACTTCTTGCGTCTTGCGTTGGCCTGAAACGGAGCATTAGGGTCGTGATCCTTTGCGCTGATGGACGCCGAAGCCTTCGGCGTGCCATTCGCTTCAGGCTGACTCGCTGCCTCAGGTTCTGGATCCGTCGATGCTGCTCGCTGATTCCGCCGTCTACACTTCCGTCTCTCTCTATGAGGATTATCTCGAACACCATATGCGTAGTCGCCATAAGTATAGATTTGTCGCATCCAGAGAGAGACATTGCGCAACGATTGTCTCGTGATTGCATTGACACCGCCAAAGATGACACCATCAGAGGCGAGTGGATGGCTGGCGCTTCCCATCCAAGGCAGTTCCTCCGACCCGCTGGGCCCGCCTTCGTCTGGAGAAGGTGAAGGATCACCAAATCTCGAGACAACGAGATCTACCAGGCCTTCAGTTCTGCGTGTTAGATCCTCAAGTACGTCCCTCTCGCCGCTACCCCATTCTTCTTCGCCTACTCCCATGCCAAGCTCGCCACCGCTAGAGAGCTTGACTCCTCCGAATATGTCCACAGCTGGGTTCCCGTGAAGCAAAACGTCCCAGATACGAGCGAACCGCATCCAGTACCGTTCGAGAGTGTTGCAGAACTTTTCTCGAGATAGTCTGACGTATAGCTCGGCCAGTGAAGGACCATGGTGGAGGGAAAAGACATGGTGTGCTTGAATGAGTTGCTGTACGAGCAGAGGTGGTGGGCTAACTTCACGAGACGAGTATTCGATCGCTGGCTTCGTATCAGTCTTGTCTGACGCATTTCTGACCGAACTAGACGACTGGGAGAGCGTTGGTAGTCGAGTCAGATCGATTGACTGTATCCATAAGCACATATTCCATGGGCAAAGTATCGGTTCAGACATACGGCCAAGATCCACCATCCTTTCTCTATCTCATGCAACACGATTCTGCTCTTCTCAGTGTCGATCGAGTCGACGGGATGGTCGTCGGAGAAGCTTCTATCTGAGCTCTCAGTCACTTCTGCACACTCCCGCCGCACCATAGAAACGTGGTGTCCACCTACCGGGCAAAGTCGACCATGCCTTGTGCCAGCCCAATCTGCCTCAGCTTTTCGTTCTCTTCCTCACGAATCGCATCGCCGCCCGCGGCATCATTGCGCGCGTATTTGCGCGCCGTCGCTCGTGCCTCGTTTGCCGCTCGACTGTACCAGAAGACGACCTGATCGCGAAAGGTGTCATCGGTCGGGCCCAAGGACGGGTTGTAGATGGCCAGGAAGGAGAGCCGTGCGGGCACGACCTGGCTCTGCCATGGCGGCGAGCTCATGACATCGATCCCGGCGGCTTCGATGGGTGGGAGAGACGGTCCGGCGTTGGATATGCGACTCGACTATGCGCCAGGATCAGGTTCGACGTCGCGTGAAGCTTTCGGCGCGGCGCGTGCGACAACCCGCGATTCTGATGCAGCAGTGACGACCATGAAATCCTTCCGTATGTTTCTCTCGACCATTCAACCATTCACTCACCACTTTCGGCTGGCATGTGACAACGTCTTCCATGCTTTGGACCGTCAAGTCAGGACCGGCTCTTATATACGACGGTCGGAAGTCGCCTCCCGAGCAACGCCCAACCGCCATGACTCGCACAGAAGTGCGCAGAGCAGGTCCTCGAGTAGGACATGCTCATCCTACTTTCTGCGGACGAGCTTCTGGCCTATTGCCGAACATGTATACACCTGTGAGGTACCACACGCCGCTGGACACCAGAACGCCGCATGATTTCTATTTCGCTCCAACGAGCTCATTCGTGAGCTGCTGGGCGGCCTCGCGCCGTGGCTTGGTGGCGGAGTCGCGCCCCTTCGAAGCAGTGCAAGAATGATGACCGAGTCAAGCAATGAAGGCGTATATACTCTGCTGCCATGTCGCAGCGCAATGCACAAGTCTCTAAGTCAGACTCTCATTAACATCTTTTTGAGACTCAAACGATATGGATCCTATAACCGCGGTAGGACTTGCAGCCAGCATCATTCAACTCGTTGATTTCGGGACCAGGGTGATCAAGCGACTGGTCGAGTATCAAGAACAATGCAAAGATATTCCAGTGGCCTTCTTCCAGCTTCACACACAGTTGCCGCTGTTGGTACAGATCCTGGAGCAGACACGGCAAGATGTTCGGGCCGATAAGACCGATCAAAACACGAGGAATGCTCTCTTGGGTGTGGTTGATGGCTGCAAGTCTCAACTGGACCAGCTCAATGATTTACTGCTGCTTATTGTCCCTCAGCCCTCGGACTCAAGAGCTAGGCGAGTGAAGAAAGGTATCATCAGCTTGAGGAAACAATCAGACGTCGAAAAAATCCACAGACACATAACTCATGATGGTACGTGTGAGGAACAAGAACCCGATTTGCGTCACTAAGGGCGCATGACTAACGCTGTTCTACGTAGTGTCAAACCTGACATTCTACTTCGCCTGGCATTCAAGTAGACTCCAAAGTAGGTTCGATCTTCTTGATCGTTGCGCAGCATCAAACGGAGGATTCAATCTCGAACGTTCTTGTTCTTGGACGAAACCTGAATGCTTGCGCTGCTGAGTCTACATTTGGGCATGCATCTGCTAATGACATGTAGTTCAGTACCAGATTACTCGAGTTCTGACAATCTTGGCCGTGCCAGACCAGTCTCTAACATTCCAGAAGGCCTCGAAGCAGCACCAACCCGGGACTGGCAAGTGGCTTCTCGATGCGCTTCCTTATAAGCAGTGGAAGACGGCTCCTGCCTCGATTATATGGCTACACGGTGGACCCGGTTGCGGCAAGACTGTTCTTAGCTCTGCGATCATTAGGGACCTAAATGATGGAGCGATAAAGGATGTCGGACAGGCCTTCGCATACCATTTCTTCACATTCAACGACAAAGCCGAGCAGAAACCAGAGAATATGATCAAGTCCTTGATCTGTCAACTTGTACTCAGATGCGCGGAGATTCCCTCATCGGTGGACAGACTTGAATACAAAGTGACGATGCCTCTGCTAGAGGGGGCATTGCGGGACATTCTAGCGTCACTACCAACGGTTTATCTTGTGATTGATGCCCTGGATGAGTGCGATAGAGATCGACAGGATGATTTGATAGCCATGCTGACTCTCTTCGCCACTTGGAAAATGGATCACGTCCACATTCTGGTGACTAGTCGGAAGGAGCAGGCTCTTGAGATTGCATTTGAGACATTGATCCCGAACCGAGATCGCATACCAATCCTATCGGCAGATGTTGACAAGGACATCGGTATCTACGTACGCGCTCATTTGGAGACGGACACGAAGTTTAGAAGATGGAAACCCGACGATGCGGTCCGAAAACAAATCGAGTCAGCATTGACGATGGGCGCCGGTGGAATGTAAGTCCTAAGAGCCTGAGAGTTTTGAGTATCATAGCTAATGTTGTCAGGTTTCGTTGGGCTGCTTGCCAGATGGACGAACTTGCTGGCTGTCTAAATCGAGCCATGGTCTTCAGATGCTTACAGAACTTGCCGAGGAATCTGGACGAGACTTACGATCGAATCCTGCACAGCATCGACCAAGTTTACGCGCCATACGCCTTGCAAGTCCTCCGCTGGTTGGCGTTTGCAAGGATTCCTTTGACCATGGCTCAAGTGAGGCACATCACCGGCATCATTGACGACAATGGTCTTCGCTTCGATGAGAACGAGGTCTTGAAAGAGCCGGAAGACATCTTGACCGTGTGTAAGAGTTTGATCACAGTCGTCGAGGCGTCCAACGTGCCATTGGAAGCGAGTGTCGTGAGACTTGCGCACTTTACCGTGCTGCGATATCTGACTTCTGATCGGATTCGTCAGCCCAGCCATGCCTCTTTTTACAGCATCCAACCCAAACCAACAGAAGCGCTCCTCGCAAAGCAGTGTATTGCCTATTTGACAGAATTTGGCAGCGCAGCAAATCACCCCGGGGGTGCCAAGTTTCACGCATCTCCAGACGAATATGAGCGATTTCCACTGGCTGCATATGCTCTTTACGAATGGAACTACCACTCTGCTGCAGCGGCGCCGGACGCCTCCGTTGATTTGGCCGCTACAAAATTCATGCGGCACCCTGCAGCATACTTCAATTGCTTTCTGCGATTCGGTAAAGAGCTCTCGCGTGACAGGAGCGCCGAAAATGTCCTGTACGATGCTTGTACGCTGGGCTTCACAGGTGTTGTTAATCTGATGTTAGACATCATGGACACAGCGGACCCTGCGACGATCGCCTTGCCAGACGCTCTCGTGGAAACCGCAGACCCCTCGGCTGCAAATTGGGTTCGCAACGCAGGTAGCCTTGATGCGGGCTCCTTGGTGCGTCCGTTCAACCAAGCAGTGCGCCATGGTCATATCGCCATCGTCAATCTTCTGATCGATAGACTGGACGACATCGAAGGCGCGTATTCGATAATGCTTCGAACCGCTGCACAGTCTGGCCAAGTTGACTGGCTTGACTGGCTACAGGCAAGGAGGACCCTCACAAGCAATGACTCTATTGGACGAGCAGACTGCATCGCCTTACCACATGCCTCATATTGCGGGCATCTGAACGTCATTAGAGGAGTACTAGACCTAGGGGTAGACATCAACGCACTTGGAGATGAAGGTCCGCCTCTTGTGGCCGCTACGGTTGGAAACAAGCCGGATGCCGTCCAACTGTTGCTCGACAAAGGGGCAAATATCGACGCGACAGACGGCCGAGGAACTGCGCTTTATTTTGCCGTTGTCTACCAGCGAGTTGAGCTCGTTCGGCTGTTTCTCGCCCACGGTGGCAGGCTCGATATTTCGGGCGAGCGAGGGCCTCCTATTTACATCGCGGCCGAGCGATCTCTTGAGATTATCCAGCTCCTCGTGGAGACAGGCGCTGTGGACATCAACACACCCAGTCCAAATGGGGAGACTTTGTTTGAGATCGCCTGCAGGAATGGAAAGACCGACATAGCGAAATATCTAATCGGAAGAGGACCAGGTGTAGCTAACCATAGCGCCATCGCCTTACAAGTCGCAGCTTCTCACCATCAGGTAGAGATTGTGGAGCTCCTAATCGCTCAAAGCCCGAACGACCTCGACACGGCCCTGCCGAACGGGACAGCACTGCAGCTCGCCATAATGAGAGACGACAAAGAAAATCCAGTTGCCATCATCAACACAGTCAAGCTCCTTGTCGATAAAGGCGCAGATGTGAACATCCTCGGTCCAAGCGGTACCGCGTTACAGATTGCGGCTCAGTCGAAGGATATGACTGCATCATCTGTTGTGAAGTTCCTTGTCCAAAGAGGGGCGGATGTCAACGCACCTGGGCCCAAAGGAACGGCACTGCAGTTGGCGGTCGAAAGTGGCAGAATTCGTGTTGTGGACTTCCTCCTCTGCCATGGTGCAAAGGTGAAGGCCAAAGGTCCGAATGGGAGTGCGTTAGAGATAGTCTGCAGAGGCGAGAGAGAGGATATTGCAAGGCTCTTGGTCTTGTTCGCGGAGTTCGAAGAGGATCCGCCTGAAGACTGATGGGTACATGGACCTGGTCCTTTGCTATGCGGTTCTGTAAGCGCACGGAAGCCCTAGAGGCTGGAATGCATCGCCTCTCTCTTTCTCTCCTCTCATGTATGCTATCACTGCAGATGCCTTCATCTGTCGGTGTCATTGCGGTACGACACTATGCAGGACGCAGGGACAATCAAGCTCTTCTTCCCTCGGATCCGCCCCGCTCGGTCACAAGGAAACGAGATGCGCAACATTCAAAGCAGCTTCAAACGGATCCGCTAGATACATGTACCTGACGTCAAACGTTCGCTAACCAGACCTAGAACAAACATTTCTGACTGGGTAAATCGCAGGGCATTGACTTAAACGGCCGTCCACGATGCTGCCGACACCCATATATGTGCCCCGTTCGGGACTGAGAACACGATTGGAGGACTTCATGGAGCATGTGGCGAAAGAGCATAGCGTTGAGATAAGTATGTCTTTTGGCCACGGCCCAATGCATATCCATGTGCTGACAATTGCTTATAGACTCGTATTGGGATCTTCACGACTTCTCCGTGAGTCGAATGAACGACTTTTGGATGACTCTTTGGAAGTTTGCAAATATCAAGGCTTCTCAGCACCCGACCACGATATGTCTCGCACCTACCCAGACGAATAACCGCTAACGATTTGAGAATACGCCGTCGATGAGAACGCAACAATCGACCAGTTTCCAAACTTCTTCGAAGATGCCAAGCTCAATTTCGCAGAAAACATACTTTGCGGCGAGGACAACGACTTGATGATCATCAGTATGAACGAGACTAATCTTCACTCACCATCGAAGTATACCTGGGGAGATATGAGGAGATTAGTAGCGATCTATGCAAATGCACTGCAGCGTCAGGGCGTGAGCAAGGGGAATATCATGGTTTGTATGGCGTCCCACACATCTTCGAGTACACCAGGGCGATGCTGAAGTGATATCAGCTATCGGCAGCAACTGTGCTAGATCACTGGCAATTCTATTAGCTGCAGCTTCGATCGGAGCCATTATCGCCAATTTCGCCACAGACATTGGCGAGAAGGCTCTCAATGATCGACTGTATCAATGCGACCGAAGCTCATTATCGCAGAGACGTCGTACGCGTACAACGGCAAGGCCAACAACATCGAGGACAAAATAAATCGCTGTTTCCACAAGATCTCGCAAACCACTCCATGCAGGCTAGTGACAATTGGCCCAGACGAACATGTCTCATCCAAACACACGACCTTCGAGACATTCACAGCATCGTCCACATTCACCAAGCTATCATTCGAACAGGTCCTATTCAACCACCCAGTCCTCGTCATGTTTTCATCTGGAACCACAGGCGCTCCTAAAGGCATCGTCCACGGCCACGGCGGACTCACTCTCAACGGCACAAAGCAATTCATGCTGCACAATGGTTTCACCAAAGACGACCTACACATTCACTTCAGCAATATCGGCTGGACGCTCTGGAACATCTCCATCGGCGCACTGTTCTGCAAGACACCCATGATTCTATACGACGGCTCACCTTTCTTTCCAACGCCGGAGAAGCTGCTTAGAGTTCTCTTCTCCCACGGTGTAACTGCGTTTGGCGCTGGCCCAAGGTACTATCAGGAATTACAGAAACACAATGTCAGGCCTCGAGAGATCCCTAACAGAGTTCATACCATCTGCTCAACTGGCGCGGTCCTGACATCTAGCCTCGCGTCCTGGCTGGCTGAAGCCTTTGGTCCCGTCTGCCAATTCCAATTCTCAGGCGGCACAGAACTCTGCGGGAACTTTACTTCAGGGACACGCTCACTCCCATCTTATGCAGGAGAGTGCACGGTGAAGGAACTTGGCATGGATATTCAAGCCTTCGACGATGATGGCAAACCCGTCCTTGAAGGCGAGAGGGGTGAACTTGTCTGTCGAAAACCTTTCCCTAATATGCCAGTCATGTTTCTGAACGATCCTGGAAACAAGCGATACCATGCCAGCTACTTTGAAGGGTATCCAAGTACGTCCACAATTCCTTCTAACACTATAAATTCGATGTTCTGACGCATCAACAGACGTCTGGACCCATGGCGACTTCATCCGAATCAACCCAGACACCAAAGGCATCTACGTGCTCGGTCGAAGCGACGGAGTTCTGAACCCATCCGGCATTCGATTCGGTAGTGCAGAAATCTATACGGTCCTCGACTCGCCCTCTCTCAACCCTTTCATCAGCGACGCCCTCGTCGTGGGTCAGCAACGCTCAACATCTAAATACACCGACTCGACAGAGCAAGTCTTGCTCTTCCTCAAGCTGGACTCATCGACGTCTCTGACCTCGTCTCTGATCGACAAGATTCGAGATCAGATCTCGAAGGACCTGAGCAGGAGACATGTCCCTCATTACTTCTTCCAGGTCGACGAGGTTCCTTATAATGTCAACGGAAAGAAGCTCGAGACTCTGGTGAAAAAGATTGTCAAAGGAGGGCCGGACGTGCTGGCGAAATTGAAGATGACGGACGATGAAGCGAGGATGATGAGGACTTTTGTCGAGTTCTATGATGTTGATGAGGTGGTGAAGAGGCAAGGAAGTACGAAGGCAAGGTTGTGACACAGCATGACCGGCCACCCTTTGAATTTCTCGTCCCCATTGGACAAAGCTCGATGTGAGACGACGCCCTTTGTGCTCGGTATCATCACTGAGGGAAACATACACCATTGAGCCTGCAAATAGACGAGAACCTTCATGAGTAGCGACATTGAACGCATCTATACTCTCGCAATCTCTATCTCGACCTCTTCCTGGGGCCCAGGACTGTATTATTCTTCACAGCCGTGTATCATTACAGACCCTCTATACCAGGTCCATCGACCCTCCAAAGACCATCGCTATGCAAACCCTATCCCGCCCGAACAACCTACTCCTTCTTGTCCTTCTTCTTGCCCTTGTTCTTGGGTACCCTGTACAACCAGTAGAAGAACACCGCCGCGAAGACGTTGAAGATGATGAAGGCCCAAAGAATACCAAAGTTGCGCCATCTATCCCCGTAAGAAATGCTGACACCCTCCAAGAACGTGTTGCTGTTGTCGTACGTGCAGTATCTGCAATCCGACGTCGCCTGGTTGTCGGCGAGGTAGCCACCAAATTCGTTGATGTAGTCCTGCATGTAATCGATACATGTCTGGTTTGGCTGGCCAGGCTCGACGGTGACATATTCGTTGTCGGCGCACTGGACTCTTGTGTTGGCGAGTCCGGTGCCGAGGAAGCCACCCACGAGGTAAGTGAATGGGCTGACGCGGTACATGAAGATCCAGAAACCTGGAAGGGTGGTCGGTGTGGCGAGGACACCGCAAAAGATGAGACAGAGGGAGAACATCAAGTTGGCGATGTTGCCAGCTGTTTCGGCGGAGTCCATACCAGCGACGACCATGTTGGTGAAGGAGGAGGTAAAGAGGAGGAACTCGAGCATGAAGAGGAAGAAGAGCGCACCTCGCTCGTGGAGGTCCGAGCCAGCGTTGCTGTAGAGTCCAACCGGATAGTAGTAGCAGAAGAACATGATGACAGCCATTAGCGAATTCCAGGGAAGTTCGACGACGATGTTCGATATCATGAACGCTTGCCAGCTATAGGTCTTTGACGGCCTCTCACGAACCTCGTACAGCGCCCGCTGAGTGACGAAGTGTGGCATGATCTGTTGTACGAGCTGCCCAAAGATGGTGAACACCATGAAGATGCTGAACATTTGATTTTGAAGACCTTGGTGTGTGAGAGGAGCGTTGTAGAAGATGAACCCGATGAACAGCGCCGAGAAGAGACACAGTGCGATCTTGGAGTAGATGTAGGAGGGAGTGCGCCAGTATTGCTGAAATACACGCTGATTGACTTCCCAGAGTTGCTGACCGAAGGGTGCGGCAAACTCGCGATAACTCTCCTTGTCGTTTGGTGTCGCTGCCGGAGCAGCCTCCTTTGGTCGCTGGATTTTCAGATGCTCGAGGTGCTCTTGGACTTCTTGATATTCAGGGCTGTTGCGCCAGATCTCGTGCCAGTCTTTGTCTGTATGCGATCCAGGCGCAGCCCCAATGACTTCGAGCATCCACTCTGCTGGATTGGCATCAGCGGGGCACTTGGGTCCTCCATTGCGCTCGAAGTAGTTGGCCAGGACTCGGGAGTTCTCGCCGACTTCACCAAAGTATACTGTCCTGCCTCCCTTAGCAAGGAAAAGTAGACGATCGAAACGCTGGAAGAGCATAGCAGACGGCTGGTGAATAGTGCAAAGGATGGCTTGACCAGAGTTTTTCAGCTTCTCCATGAGATCACAGATGGCCCAGGATGTCTGAGAGTCCAATCCGGATGTAGGCTCATCGAGGAAGAGGAGGAGCTCCGGCTTTGCTGCGAGTTCGACGCCAATAGTCAGACGCTTGCGCTGCTCAACGTTCAAGCCTTCGCCGGGCACACCGACCACAGCATCAGCGTACTCCTCCATATCCAGCAGCTTGATCACTTCGTCAACGTATGCAAGCTTTTCCTTGTTAGGGGTGGACTTCGGTTGACGCAGGAGTGCACTGAAGTTCAATGCTTCTCGAACGGTAGAGGTTGAAAGGTGGAGATCCTGTTGCTGGACATAGCCAGTCTTGCGCTGGAAGGAAGAATCACGCTGTCGTCCATCCACAAGCATGTCGCCTGAAATGACACCCATGGTGACGCGGGTAGCGAGCACATCCAGAAGAGTGGTTTTACCAGCGCCAGAAACACCCATAAGTGCAGTAAGAGTACCGGGCTTGACCCAGCCATCTACATGGTCCAGGATCCTTCGGTCTTGTCCCTTGATCTTGATGTCGTAGCATACGTCCTTCCAGCTGAAGATGGCGGTCTGCTTCAAGATGATGTCAGACGCCTCAACATAGCTCTCTTTCCTAGCCAAGGCATTGGAGTCATTTCGCGAGGTTTCGAGCGATTCTTCGTCTTTCTTCTTCTCCTTCAGCGCAGCAGGAATGTGGCCTCTCTGGAAGACAAGAACCTCACCCTTTGACTTCTTGGCGCTGATGAACTCTGTCGCGGCCAGGTAGCAAAACATCAGGAAGATCATGAACGCAATGATGATACCCACGTTCCTCCATCGGTGGGACGGGTAGTACCGGAAGGCAGACTCAATGTACGCTGATCCCTCGACAAAGTTCTGACCTGGCGTGGAGCCGACTGCCGTGCAGACCTGCGACTGATCGGAGAGGCTGCCATATGGCGGTACAAGTGAGGCCAGACTGCACGTGTAGTCGCGACCAGCGAACTCGTTGATCATCAAGGACTCAAACCCATAGGCGACGGGGTCGATGTAATTGATCCATCTGCACCAGCCCAGCATGTAGTCCGTTGGAATAGCGAAGCCAGTGAAGATGACAATGGCCAGAATGATAATGGCGGCTGGCGCCATGGCCTGGGATAGCGTGCGCGAGACGGAAGCGATCGTCCGGAACAGCATACTCATGGTCAGGGTCGTGAGGAAGCTGATGAGCAGGAAGAAGAAAAAGGCACCGGGTTCACGCTTTAGGTTGACCATGAAGTAGAGCGTTATGTTGAAGATGATGGCGTTCATGATCTTGTAGGGCATATCCGTGAGCATCGATGCGAAAGCTTCGGCAGACGGATGATAGAAAGCATACTGGGAGTGCTTTTCCACGATCGGTCGTTGTGCATAGAGGGTCAAGATTTCCAAGGCTGAGCCGAAGGCGTTCATGAGCACAGCAAAGAAGATAACAGCTCCACGCTGAAAGAAGGAATCTGTGTCCATTCGCATGTTGTAGAAGACCGATCCCAGAATCAGAGCCATTGCGAAGTTGCCGAACAGTTGAGTGAGAGTCAGCTCGGGAGCACCGACCAGTCGACGGAAACCGCGCCAAAGGCACAAATTCACCTGTTGGGTGTACGATAATGTGTAGGGTGACTTGATCCGTTGCTGCTTGGACTGCTGCGCCTTTCGACTTTCCACGAATTGTTGATAAGCCTCGCCTTCGAACGGAAATCGCCGCTCGTAAGATTCGATATCTTTGAGAAGCTGGTTTCGCTCAGAGCTGTTCTTCCAGACCGTGGCGAACTCGTCAGGTGTGCGCGGTACGCGATCCTCGTATCCAGATCTGACCACACGCTCCTGAGCGGACGTCATCGAAGTCAAGAAGTCAGCGGTAGTCTGTCGATCCGGACACCAGAAGCCCATGTTCTCGAAATAGGCCCTTGCTTCGTCGCATCGACCGAAGAAAATTTGGCGGCCGTCGTAGAGAACAATGACCTTATCGAACTGCTCGTAGGCTGCCTGTGGGGCCTGATAGATGGCGACCATAGCAGCGCTTCCAGCAAGCTCAGCACTAAGTCGAAGAGTCTTGCAGAACTCGATGGCGTTGGCTGAGTCGAGACCACGGGTGGAATTGTCCCATGCTTGAAGAGGCGCACCACTTAGAGCTGCTTCGGCGATGGTGACACGCTTGCGCTCTCCACCAGATACGCCACGAATGAAGTCGTTACCGACGCGAGTGTTGATCGTATGACTGATGCCAAAAGTTGCCATCACCGCGTTTCGAAGATGCTCAGCGAACTCGTGCTTGCTAACGCCGCCAGGTGTTTGCCTGGGAGCTCTGGCTCGAGCAGCAAAGGTCAAAGTGTCTCCAACCGACAGCATTGGGAAATGGACATCGACTTCGGCAGTGTAGATGGCTTCACCACGGAAGTACTTGTGCATGTGCTTCGCGGGAATGCCTTGATAGTTCAGGTAGGAGTCGGGCTCGATTTCGAATCCATGCGTTTCGCCAGTAAGCGATTTGAGGAATGTCGAGCAACCAGACCCTGGTGGACCAAGCACGACCAGCATCTCACCGCTCTCCACAATTCCTTCGAAGTCACGGAGAATATCGATGCGTCGAGGTTTGCTCATTCCAAATAGCTTCTTCACCTGGCCGACAGCCTCGAGTAAGATGTTGCCAACATTCTTTTGGTAGTCGGTAGCAGCACCAAATCCGTAGACGTTCATATTGCGGAAGGCCACACCACCAGTTCGGATAGGCGTTCGGCCATCCTCGCGGTTAAGCTTCATCATGCTCTTCACCCATGACCGTGCTTTGAAGTTGGGTCCCATAGGATCCAGCTCGGAGTCCTTCTCTGCCTGGAAAGGGTTTGACGGAACCTGGCTCCATGTCGATTGCTTGGTGAGACTCCGAGCGAGCGTCGCAATGGCCTGATCTGCCTTGTAGTCGGAGGACTCTTCGTCGGAGTCGATCCTCTTCTCAGGAGTTGACGTCTCGTGAGCCTCCATGCCGCGCTTCTCGTGGTCGCCTTTCTCGATGTCGGTCAGAGCACTGTCGGGGTTAAAGGTTTCCTGCTGTTGTGTCGTCCGTGGTCGTTCTGTAGTCGCCGCTGATGATCGTCTTCTGCTAGCCAGGCGCGCAAAGCTAGGCCGTCGTTCATTCGCGTGCGCCGTCCCCTCTGCGTCCTGGTCTGTCATGCTCGACCTTCGTTGAAAGGCGGCGCCAGCGTTGCCTGCGCCAGTAGTCTCTGCTGTCCTATCATAGTTGCCAAACGAAAAGTTGCCGACTAGAGACATGGTTTATATGAGAAGGCGAGCTCAACGGAGCTGCCGTGGCGTGGAATCGAGCGCCTCTGCGAGTGTGATGTTGTGGCTGTTGAATGTCGACTGCTAAAGCTCAAATCCAGTGGCGTGGATCGCCGGTCACACAGCAGAGGAATGTGGTAGTTTAAGCCGGAGCCAGGAGGGCGACAGGGCGATACCGTCCACGAAAAGAGGCGCCGAAGGCTTTTAAAGAGAGTGGTTGATGCATAAAAAGTATGGAGCAACAAAGAACAATGTACACGTTGTTTCCGATGCCGTCCAGGGGAGGGAACAACAGAATGACGCCAGCCGCTGTGCAAGCGTGTGAGGCGAATGCACACACACGCCCGTGGATGCAGCGCTGCACTGCACATGCCGCACGCTGAGTGGGCGAATTGTCCGGCTCGTGGTCGACCCGTTGCGCCAAGCTCTAGCCATGCTTTGCAAAACGTGCTCGTTCGGCTACGAGGTACCTCGTATATGCTCGCATTGGCTGGGACACAGTCGAAGACAAGTAATGATTCATTGTGACCTTCGCGCTGCTGCTCAGCCTGGCCTGCTGATGCTTGCATTGCACGGCATATCAGCCTCGACCGCCTCAGGCATGATCATCGTCACAACGTACTCACCGGCGACGGCTGATATGCAGAGGAACGAGGAGGATCAAATCGTCCCATTACTGTGCTGCCGTCGCCGCAACGGCTCTCCGAAAACTTCGGTTCGGCTGAGTACGAGGAGAACGACGGGCCTAGCGGCCGCCGGCTAACCTGTCCAAGGGCTTGCTCCATGCACAAATTTATGCGCGGATCGTGAAACGGCTATCTCGTCCTCGACTCCCGGCCTCCTGGATAGTGGAGAGTGGAGCCGCAAGCTTCGAGAACATTTGTCGAGATGAAAGTCTCAACCGCTTCTGCTGCCTGCTTGCTCATTGCCATGTATCGCAATAATTGCTAGGTTTGCACAACCTGCAGATTAAAGTCCAGTCGATTACCGCGTCGGTGGCTTCATGGCCAAGACAGCCTCCGCGGTGCTGAAAGCTCTGGCATACGCCCTCTTGCCCGATCCTAGCGATGGCGTTGTCACGGACGAGACACTCTTCGCGAATCCGCTCGTCCTTCAACCAGTCATCTCGCCATTGCCTAATCAGGTAGTATGTCCAATGAACATCCCATCAGCCCCACACGGTAGTCGACTCGTACAGGTACGAAAAGATAACGTCTGCACTTTTCGCAACACTTACCATGCAGGACACCTGCGGGCGTCTGCCATCTGGTGAAACGTGGAGCTAATCGCTGCATAAACTTTCGGGTCAGCTCCCACTACACCACGTGCATACAAACCCTGGTTGCTAGTCGAGCATAGCAACGACGATCTACCTTGTCTAGACGACATACCAAGACCTACCTCGCTTTACCTGCATGGCTTGCTTTGGTAAACGAACATCCAAAATACCTCCGCCCCCGTGTGGAAGGCCGCCGTAACAAGAGAGCGGCTGTCTTGTATCCGCAGCCGAACGGGTCAGAATGGGGCTGCAATGGCCGTTGGTTGAGACGCCGTGTCGCCAATGCTTGAGCTCTGCTGACATGAGACCCAGGACGTTGCCCATTTCTTCCGCTCTGCATGCAATGTACTGTATGAGGCACTTGACCGCTGCGGTCACTCTCACTCGTGCTGCATTCCATTGATGACGGAGACGTCTTCATAGCGAGGGGTTGTGATCAGCCAGGGAGTCCGGTCATGAATGCCAATGCAGCTGATCGAAATATTCTGCGAACATACCCGGCGGCATGAAAACGGAGCCGCAGCAGCGGTCTTGTGCCTCGCATCCGCGTACTGAGCCGTGGGCTCGTGATGTCAACCCCTGGGCGGTCGAGCGCACTTGTGATAAGTTGTGAACTCCTCGTCAGCAGAAGCATGAGACTCACAGTCACTCCTTCAGGTGATGCGGTCGAACGATGCTATGGATTTCTCATCCAAATGTTGTCTGTCCCTCTTAACGCATCGTAGGCTGCGATCAGTGAACGCGGTATCAGCATACGTGCCGTTGGCACGATGTTGCCTTGTTAGACATTATTCCTCGGGCGCTTTCATCGTCTCCAAAGTCATCTCGCTGGGGTCGAACCTTTTCTTCGATGTCGGCCATACCGTTTAGTTGTCGTGGAATCGATTGGGTCCAATGGTACGTCGATGTCGCGTGCGACGCTTAATGGGCTCCTCGCTGTGCTGGGTTGATGCTGATGAAGCGGAGGTAGTACGGACGTAGCAAGGTGGTCGCCAGGCTAGGTAGCAAAAGAAGTGAGACATTTCGACACTGAGCCGTCGGTACCTGGGTATTCTGTGCTGCAGCGAATGAGCGAGACTGGCACGACTGATCGTTCAGGACATCCCCGCGACTCACCAAGTGCCTATGGAGCTGTTATCGCATTCGTGAGCGTGGTCGCCGGCTAGAGAAGAGGAAAGAGAAAGAGATCGCAAGTGTCTCGCCTGTTTTGCTACCCAGCCTGTCGCTCGCTTGGCACCGGCTTTGCACTGCCACATGTGGCTACGTCGCTTGGAAAGGAAGGAAGGGCCGAGTTTACCTCGGGTCGACTCCAGGTCGAATCACGATTTGTCGTGCAAGCACTCGCGACATAAAACAACACCTCCAGTCACACACGCGACCGCGCTGAGTACAATCTAGTGAAATTCATTGGAAACGAGCCAACCTACATCTTCCAGTTGCATCAGCAGAACGGGATAATCATGGCCGACCAAGCGAAGTACACAGACATCATTGTCGATATCAAGGATGGCATTGGCACAATCAAGGTAAGTGAGCTGACATCTGAGAGATACAACAATCCGACGCTGATATCTGTGCTAGTTCAACCGACCGAAGCAATTGAACTCTTTTGGAGGCAGCTTGGTCGCAGACACAATCGCGGCTCTCCGAGAGCTTAACGAGCATCCAGATACTACATTCACCGTCATCACCGGCGAGGGTCGGTTCTTCGCGTCTGGGGCAGATGTCACTGGTGAGTAGGAGTTACCCAAGTTCCACAGTTGAAGGCTTTGCAAGTGACATATGAACTGACTCCCTACACTTCAAAAGGCATCGGAGGAATGAAGAACGAGTTCAAGAACGACGGCGCGAAGAAAATCTTCTGGTCGCAGAGATTTGCCGAGGGCATGGAGCTTGTTCGCTCCATGATCGATCACAAGAAAGTCCTTGTCCTCGCGCTCAACGGTCCTGGCGTCGGTGCTGGAGCGGCATGGTTCCAAGGCTCTTCAGATCTCTTTTACGCTGCCGAAGGCGCCTGGCTCCAAGTCACATTCTCGCAAATGGGCCTTGTACCGGAGAATGGTAGCGCGCTCAATTGGGCACAGTCTATGGGAACGCATCGCGCGAACGAGTGGCTCATGCTCGGTGGCAAGGCTACAGTTGAGGAGCTGAAGGAGATCGGCATGGTGAACAAGATCTTCCCCAAGGACGGCTTTCACGAGCATGTCCACACGTATCTCAAGGAAATGTTGCAGGAGAGGAGCGGAAAGAGTATGATGGAGATGAAGAGGCTGCAGAATGCCACTACCAGGGACGCGCGGATTCTGGCCATGTACAACTCCTCCGACGCACTGGCGGAACGCTTCGTTTCGGGGGAGCCGATGGTGAGGATGAAGGCCAAGATGGAAGAATTAGCTGGTGAGCTCACTTTTCAACATGATCATCCTGGACACGTTTTGCTGACATTGCAATAGCGAAAAGGAAAGGCCGAGAATCGAAGATCTAAGCTGCTTCAGCCTGTCAATCTGCCACATGTATTACAGGTACCGAAACATCTGACAAGTGGGCTCATGGCTCGAAAAGCGCAACTCATTTGCTTTTACTCGTACACCATGTGCTTGGTACTCTCCAGCATCGTGGTAACGGAAGCATGACGTCTGGCTGTCTTTTCTTTGTGTGCTAACCTATTTGGAATGGATGCTTTACAGCTTCATGAGGTCATATCAGGGTTCAATCTCTCGATCGATCCTACGTATCACATACTACACATTATTAACAACACTGACAGCGCTTGACCAGCTTTACAGAACACAGTCTATTTCACTTACGATACACTACCCAAGCTGCATCCACCATGGCGACATCATACGTTCGATGGAACGACAAGAATGTCGAGCCAACCATCAGTGATGAGCCCGAAAAGATCCAGTCCATGATCTCGTTGATCAACAGCATCCAAGAGAAGAACTTCGGCCATCATCGACATGGTTTTCGAGGCACACACGTCAAAACCCAAGCAATCGTCAAGGGCAACCTCACCGTCTCCAAAGACCTTCCACAGCATCTCTCGCAAGGCCTATTCGCAAAATCTGGCAAAACATACCCAGTGGCAATTCGATACGCCAACGAGCCCATCCACCTCGCAGACGACCGAGCGCCAGGCCCACGAGGCTGCGGGATGAAGGTCTTCAACATCGACGAATCGGGCCCATGGCTCGATCCACTTGGCGAGCAGTCGCACACTCAAGACTTCACTTTCAACAATGCCCCGATCCTGGAATTGACCGACCTGCCGACCTGTCTTGAGATCTTCAAGCTCCGTGAGAAGTATTTCGATGATCCAGAGACTCTGAAGCAGCAGCTCGAGAAACGCAAAGACAAAGATCTGCAATTCGCACCCGCGGGCTTGCCCAATCGCCACTTTCTGTCGTACGTTATGTACTCTCAGTCTGCATACCGATATGGCGACAACGTGGTCAAGTACGCGCTCTTTCCAACAGGAGACTTCCAGAAGGGTCTGGCGGAACAAGCTCAGGTCACGGAATCCAGCAGCAGGGAACAGCACTCAGAGTGGCTTCGCTCATACTTTGCCGAGCACGACGCCGAGTTCGACTTCCGTGTTCAGCTTTGTCAGGATCTGAGCAAGCAAAGCGTGGAAGATTGCTCGATGGAATGGGACGAGAGTAAATTCTCATTCGAAACTGTGGGGAAAGTGGTATTGCCGAAGGGACAGGACGTCTTCGATAGTCAGAGGCGGGCATTCTGGGATGATCACATGAAGCTGAATACGTGGTATGGATTGGAAAGTCATCAACCTTTAGGCAGTGTGAACCGGTTGAGAAAGGAGTTGTACAAGGGAAGTGTAAGGAAGAGGGAGACGATCAACGCGACTAAGACGGAAGTCGTGAGCGATGTTGGGCAGATCCCTTGATTGACCAGGCTGCGTGTCACACACTAGGCAGCGGTAAATTTACAGCGTATCGAGGCTTCTGCAAGGGGTGATGGGAAACGCAGCCGACCATCATACAGCGTATTTATATTTCCAGCATCTTCACTATTCGACTATCTGCTTCGACCACAATGGCATCGACTGGCGTCTCCTCCGAGCTTTGGAATCGGATACCTTTGGAAATATGGACTTCCGTCTTCGGCCTCCTTGCCAACCACCCTGTCGACATTTCCAGCTCTCGACTTAGTTGCAGGATCTTCCATACCGCAAGCTCAAAATTCCTCATTACGCGAGTCGTGATTTCGAAACAATCGAAGTCCCTACAACGTGTGCTGGAAATTCTTGACCACCCATTCTTTCGGCAGCATGTGACAGAACTGGTCTATGATGGTAGTTACTACCTTTGGCAGTTGGCTCACTATCGTCCGCGTTCATTCATTCAATTTAAGAAGAACTTGTCGAAGGACTCGCCTGAACTGTCCCCAGAGCTCGAAGATACTTGGACTAGACTGTCTCAACAACTTAGCCAAGGACAACATATGCTCGGCGGCCAGTATGCAAGGAATGCTTCCAACCACTTTGAACCGGCCGTACTCAGGAGTATGCTCGAATACGGCAAACGAAGACTAGATCAGGACAACATCGGTCGCCACAGCTTTCACTTCGCTGCGTTCCAGATGTGTCTGAGCCGGATGCCCAAGCTACGATCGATCATCTATACAGACTTCCGAGGCCTTGCAGAAAACCACGAGACCCATCGCGACTTGTGTAAGCGGCTTTTTGGAGACGGCGTGCCACCAAGAGGCGTGAACCTGGCGCGAGAGAAGGACATGGTAGAGTTTTTGCAGGTTCTGAAAATCATCAGAGACACTCCTGAGACTCGGATCCAACGCCTCAGGATTGGGGGACATCAGTCCGAATCATTCGCAATCACTCCAGCCCTGAAACTCCCCCTACGAGGTCCTGATCATGACTGGATCGCACCATGTGGGATACCTTGCATGTTCCTACCTACGACCTATGAGAGAGCATGGCATGTGTTCAACAGTGAGGAGGACGACTACGAAGACGACACACCGGGTACTGCTAGAGATCTTGCTAAGGAGATGGATACCTTGCTTGATTTGAGAGGCCTAACTCACCTCCACCTTCCTGTGCAGGTCTGGACGCATAAGGGCACGTCCTTTCGACCGGAGCTTCACGTGCCCAAGTCGAATCTGAACTCTTTGTTGCGCTCTTGTGAATCGACTCTGACGTCCCTTGAACTGTGCGGGGCATACCGCGATCGCTACGGATGCTGGTGTCCAGAGGATTCGAAGCCCAGTCGACAATTCCTGAAGTAAGTGAGTTGGAGCCTGAGGCAACGCGTAAGGCGTAAGCACGTGCACTGCGGCTGAGCCGGCTACTTTAACTTCGCAACGCGTTCGTAGACCTTTGAATATAACAACCTTACCTACGTACTTACTAGTGATTACGCTAGGGGGTTTAACGAATACCTCTTCGATCTCTTTAATTATAATAATTTCCTAATACTTTATATAGTATAGTAGAAGTAGTATAATACTAGAGTTCGTAGCGTTTATAGCGTTTAAAGCTAGCTTGTTATTTTAATTTATCCTTTATAGTAATAGATCTATTAGATATCGATATAGAAGTATTAGATCTAGATATAGTAATATTAGTTCCTTTACTCGCTATAGTTATAGCCTTTAAAACGCTATATTAATAGGCTAATAAGTAGCGATATAGACACTCTATTAAGTAGCTATAAAGTCGACTAAGGAGCCTATTTAGATATAGACTTTATACTCCTATTAAAGAACTATACCTTAGAGGAAGAATATACTAGTAAGAGCGCTTTCTATAAAGCCCGACGTAAATAAGCTACGTTTAACTATACTTATCTAAGTTATAAACTCCGCTAGAGTTAAAAGGAAGCTAAACTACGAGTAGTAGCGTCTAAACTACTAACCTAGACACCTATAACTTCGCTATTAAAACAGAATATACCGCTAGCCCTTTTAGTAAGTACTAAGAAGCTAGTAGTACCTAGTAAGGTAGGGCTATCGATATAGGAGCCTAACCTATTATTACGCCGTTTTATAACGCCTAAGAACGTACTAAAGCTTATAGGCACTATAGTAGCCGTAGTTCCTTATATAGCTATAGAACTACTAGAGCTATTACCTACGATCTACTAAAGTACTCCTACTCTACTCTCGTTATAGCGTACCTTATAGTTATTTAAGTAAACGATACTTATACCCTCTTTATCTAAGCTACCTAAGCTAGCGAAACCGTACGTATCCTCGAGCTTGTTAGTAGTACCTATATTAAAGCTATTACTAGTATCTAAGCCTATATAATAGTAACGATAACTTTAAGAGCTATTAGTAAAAGCGAAGTAGTTAGAAGCTTAGGGTAAAGCGGAGCTTATAAAAGACGTCTTAGGAGCTATATACTAGCTATTATATAAGATTACGTAAGAAAGTACTATCTAGGTCTTATAACTAGAGTCCTATTAGGTATAAGAGTAAGCTTTATTATCTATAGGAGTCGTTATAGCGGAGAATATATAGCGCCGTAAAACTAACCTAGCTAATATTCTAACGTTCTTAGGTAAGCTAAAAGAGGATAGTAAGAGATAGCTTATAAGGTTTAATCGTAAATAGACTGTTATTAACGCTATACTATAAGACTAGCTTAAAGACTTTAATATATATTTAGAGGGAGATACTATAACCTAGTTAAACGAAGATATAAGAGCTTATCTAGATAACTCTACTAATAGTAATTAGGTAATAGTAGATATAGTTAAAAGCGAGTTCCTTCGTAAGTACCTATCCTTATTAAATACTAATAGCGCTAACGCTCGTATAGTAATACTTAAGATTACTAACCTTAAGTAGGAGCTAGACGAAGATCTCTTAGCCTACTATATACGTATACTAACTCTACTTCGTAAGGCTAAGAGTAACGATACCGCTAGCTCTAATTTAGCCGAAGGATTAGTATTAGCTATAACTATTAATATATAGCTTAACGGATTATACGACGAAGAACTTAAGCTCTATATAACTAAAGACGAGCCGCTAGTAATATTAATAGCCGCTCTAATAAAGGCCGAGGTATCTCTACGTTAGATATCTATTAAGGAGAATATAAAGAACGAGAAGCGTATAAAAGAGGCCTAAGAGATATTCTAAAAGGTTATAGAAATTAGTATATCTAGTAGGCTAGTACTAGTAGACCTAAAGGCTAAATATAAAGCTATTACTAGATTACCTATTATAGAAGGTAGCCGTCTATTATAGTTACGTTCTTTATTAATAGGAGGCGTACTAGTACTAAAGTCGCTATACGTTAATTATATAGAGATAGCGCCTCTATATACGCTAGTACCGACTCTAATAGCGATACTAGTCCCTTAGACTCTAGCTATACTATTCTATTAGTAATATATAGCGCCGCCTAGCTAGCCTCTATATTATCTACTACTACCCTAGTATAAATACCTATAGTAGCTATACTCGCTATAGTAAGGATAGTAATACCTACTATAGTAATAATACCCGCTACCTTTATAAGTAGTACTACTAGCTTAAGAGTAATAGTTATTATTACGTCTAACCTAGCGAGTTACGTTTAAGAGAGACGGCTAAGTAATATATAAGTTATAGACCGACTAGTATTACGTAGCTATCGATAAGATAAAAGCGAAGTATCTAGATATAGATCCTACGTAGTTACGTTACCCCTTTATTAATAGCGAATAGGTCTATCGCTACGAGCGTTAGAACGATCTTTATACTATATATAGCTATAGAGGTTACTATAAAGATAGGTATTTCGAGTAAGCGCTATTATAGCTAGAGTAGGCTTTCTTTTAGGCTTTTATCTAAACCTAGAAGGACATATTTAGTAAGAAGATAAATCGTAAGCGAGGAGCTAACCTATTATAGTAGTAACAGTACCTATAGTAATAATAGTATCCTTAATAATAGTACCTATAGTAGTAGTAATACTAGTAGTAGTAACCCTAGTCCGCCTACCTACCGAGTCGTCTACTAACCCTAGGCTACGTTATAGAGAGTAAGTCTATCCTAGTTACTAAGGTAAATAACGGGGAAGAAGAGCTAGAGGAGATTAATAAAGACAAATTACTAAGTAATATTATAGTTACCCCTATTAACGAGAATAAGAAGCCGGAGATTATAAAAGTATTTTTTAACGTACTAAAGTAGGCTCGGATTAACGACGACGATAACGTTCGAATATAGCGAGAGATACCTACGGATTATAGGCCTATTAAAGTAACGAAAGTAACTAAAGGAGGTAAGGAGTATAAGCCGCTAAGATAAATTAAGGCGCTCTATAGCTAACCTCTAATAGACCTAGTCGATTTCCTAAACGGTATTAAGGTTACTATCCCTATTATATAGCTTATATAGCTATCGCCCTACCTACGAGATAAGGCTAAGTATCTATTTTCGTAACTAAGAATAAGAAATAAGAAGTAGGCTATATTAAAGCTAGGGGATATACTATTTAATCTCGTAGCCTACTTTCGAGATAACTCGAACGTATTAAAGAAGTTAGAATAGTAAGAGGAGTAGTACCTATAACTAGCTCTAAATAAGTAACTAATAGAGCCGAATACTACTTATCTACCTACAGACGTTAACGTACTAGCGTAGATAAACGAATACTCTAATATTTTTATATAACCTCGATTATAACCTCCGCTATAGACTACCTAGCTAGTACCTCCTTATCTAATATTCTAGTTAGTATAATTAGCTTTTACTTCGTAGAACGAGCTATAGTAGTAGTAGCCGTAGCTAGTAGCCGCGGAAGAGGTAGATAAGTCCTTATACGCCCTAGTAGAAGTAGTTAAGATAGGTATCGTTACTATTAAAGTTAATAACCTCCCCGTAGAGGTAGTATAGAGTATTAAGAGATAGAAAGCTTATAATATAGCGGACCGAGCGTAGGGATTACCTACTACTATCTATACGAATAGTATAGAGGCCGACGTCCCTTATAATTAGGTAGCTATAGACTAAGGCTTAGAGATTAATATTATATACCTACACCTTCGCTAGGCTATAGATCTTAAACTACGAGTAAATAAAGTAGGGGGATTACCTATTATAGCTATAAGTATACTAGACGGACGCTCCTATAATCTAACTTATTTTATAACTTTTATAGTTAACGTTTAAGGAGTAATTCGACTAATATAGGCTTTTATATGCCCTATAGCTTACGTACGACTATTATTACTACTAGGTATTCCTTACCTCGTTAACGTTAATATAACTATAAACATTAGAGACAGCGAGATTATTATAGGCGAAGAGGGTAACCGAGTTACTATTAAGGGACTATTATAGCCGTTAGAGGCGCTAGAACTAAGCGTTAACCCTAAGGAGATATTTAGTAGTAACGATAGCGACGATAGTTCTATAGTTACGCTACTAGAGAGCGACGAAGAGGAAGATAAAACTATAAGTAATACAGCTACTAATTTAGACGTCTCGGATTTATCTTAAGTCCTAAGTATAATACGAAACTATATAGTAGCGAACTAGTTTAATACGTTAAAGTATCCTTAGCTTAAGTTATAATAGAGCTAGTAACCGAACTACTACTATTACTACCTCTATATATTAGACTTTAGAGATTAATAGCCGAACTAAAGTCCGTAGTACCTTTAAAGCTAGAGCTAGAAGAGGCGTATACGCTACTATACCTATTAATAGACCTATTAATAGTAATATACCGCTATACTACTAGATAGATATACCTTAAGTATATACTAGTTCTCGATATACGTCTTGTTATTACGTAAAGCAGTAAAGTTAAGATAACGCTAGCCGATAAGGAACTCGAGGTAGAAGTTAGTATAGTAGACGTATACTATCTAGTTACTAAGTAGCTATTCCCTACTATAAAGAGAGTAAGACGCTAGGCTATTAATCGATTAAAGTCGCTATAAGAGCTAGAAAAGTAGATAAAAGAGAGAAAATTTACGCTTAGCCTACGAGTACTAGATAGTAATCGCCTTAATATTCTTTAGATATTATAGATATATAGAGATCTTAACTACTCTAGACTAGACGACCTTAGACTACCTACTAACTTAGTTTAACACCGAACGCGTATTAAAAGTAATATACCTATCTATAGAGCTCGTACCTAGAAAATAGCCTCTTATAAAGAATAGTAGCTCTATAAATATACCTCTAACGGGCTCGAAGCTAGAATATTCGAACGTTATATAGTAGCTAATAGTAAACTATTATAATAGAACGCCTCTTCTATTATAGTTAATAAGCCCGGCTAGGCGGAGCCTAGATTAACGTTTAACTATTACTTCGTTACTAAGGAGTTACTAGGCGCTTAAATATAGCTTATAGACGACTATAAGGAATTTATAGCTAACCCGTAGTAGTAGATATTTAGTAAATTTAATCTAAAGAACGCCTACTAGATAGTCTTAATCTACCTAGAGGATAGGTACTATCTAGTATTCTATATACTAGGTATTAGATAATTATAACCGATACGAATAGCCTAAGGAGCTAAATTATTACCTTATACTATAAACGAATACTATACTATCGTTTTTAGACTAATACTACCTCTATAACCGGAGCTTTCGCTACTATATTCGGAGTTACTAGATAAACTACCCTAGATAAAGTTCTATATAGACGACATTTATCTAGCCTACCTCGACTAACCTTTATATTAGTAGTTCCTTAAATACTATTTATTACTAAGGTTAGACTAGGCTTTAATATAGCTCTTTTTTAAGAAGATAGAGATTAGTATAGATAAGATTCTTATACTTAGAGACTAGTATAAAGCCGGAGGTATTTAGACTATAAAACTAGAGCGGGTATAGAAAGTACTAGACTTTCTAGAACCTATAAACTAGTTAGAAGTTCGCTAGTTTATTAGTCTAACGAATACCGTACGGAGCTATATTAAGAACTATAGAGAAGTTATTCGCCCTCTTCGCTTACTTATATTAGACTATATAGAGTAGGTTTAGACTAAGAGCTAATATCTAGTATATAAGCTAGCTAAGGAGCTTATAGCCGCTATAGTAATAAAGTAAGGATTCGACAGTAATTATACTATTAAAATATATAGTAACGCCTTAGCCTACGGAGCTAGATATTTTATTAGATAGAAGTAGTAGGTAACGTACGATAATAAGACTAAGACTATAAAATAGGTACCCCTACTTTATAATAACTTTTTATTCGATAAGACGTAATATAACTATAGGACGTATAAAAGAGAACTACTCGTAATCGTTACTTTTACGAAGAAGTACTATTATATATTCGAAGGTAGCGAGACCTCTATAGTTTAGATAGACTATAAGCTATTAACTAGGTTCCTTAATTTAACTACTCCTAAAAGAATCTACTTACGATAGTAGCTTTACCTCTGTAAGCTAAACGTTAAAATCTAATATATTAAAAGTAAGCGTAATATCGCTATAGATAGACTCTTACGTACGATATTCCTAGATAATCCTCTCGCGCTATTAGTAGATAATACTAGCTCTAACTCTAAAATCGTCTAAGGTCTATAGTAAGAACTAGATTAGTATAAAGAGTAAAGCGACGTTAAGTAATAGATTTAGAGAGATAGTAAGAGTAGATATAAGGACGTATTAAAGAACTTATTATTAGAGGGGGAGAGAGAGGTATATAGAGAGTTAGCTATGTTATTATAAGATTAAGAGTAAGGAAAGTAAGAGTAGGGCGTAGAAGTCTCGTTAATAGATACCTATTATAATACTAGTAGTAGGCTACGTATTACTATTACCTATATAACCTATAATAGATATATAACTAGAACCTATAAATATTACGGCCGTATTACTAACGATCTAGAGCTACTAGAGTAGACTTATTTTAGTATACTAGAGGAGCCGCCGAACGAGCCGGATTATAAGCTAGAGTACCTATTATTAGAGACTAAGATTAAATATTAATATCGCTTTAATACTACGAACGTAGACTATATAGCCGGATCCTATAAGTACGAGTACTACTATCTAGTAGAACTATCGCTAGCGCCTATTATCTCGCTATCTTTACTTAGATTATAAGAGTAGTAGTATAGTAACCTACTAAGGTACCTTCGCTACTAATAAATACCTTAGAACTAGAGCCGGACCTAATAGCTTACTTTTAAACGTAAAGCGGTAGCGTATAAATATTATAGAGCTATATAGATATTATAGTGTAGGGCTAGATTTAGAGATATTTACGAATATATACTTTATATTACTCTAGATAAGGTTACGCTATTACTTAAGAAAACGTACGACGACGCTAGCTACTTTAGAGCCCGTATTATATACTAGAAACTAGTTTAAAGAGTTTAGTAGCCTACTATAATAAAGGATATTTACGACTACATTACGGGCTATATTAACTATAACCTTTAGGCTAATACGACGACGAGCTAACCTATAAAACTATTCGCTATACTCTATCTATATAAGGTCTTTTAGATAGACCTAATAGGCCCGTTCCCTATAATTAATATAATAGGAGCTCGTAAGGTGAAATACTTACTTATTATTATAGACGTATTTACTAGATTCGTTAAAATCTACCCCCTATAAGATAAGGAGGTAGAGATAGTAGTCTAGATACTAGACTATACATTTAATAGTAATACGAGGCTAATCGCTATTTTCTTCGACCCTAGAACCGAGTTCGCCTTTATAAAGGGGCACCTTAATAGCCTAGGAATAGATGTTATACTAGGTTAGGTTAAACCTAGTAGGTTCGAGTTAGGTCGGGTTTTTTTCGAAAACCCGGAAGTTTAGTTCCGGGTTAGATTTAAACCCGAAGAACCTAGAGATAAAACCTAGAATAAACCTAGTCTATACTAAGAATTATAGAAAACTTTATAAGTAGAAAACAGCCTTATAAATAGGCTTTATATATAGGCTATACTCGGGGCGCGAACTCTAAATAATACTATATATAAACTAGATAAAATATATTACTACTATCTTTAAATAGAGAATATTACTATTACTCTATAAGCCTATAAAGGAGCTAAAGTATTATATAGATATTACTACTAAAGTATATATAAGAGATAGCTATATATAATAGCTATAGCGTAAATCCGAAATTATAGCCTATCCCGCCTAAAAGTAGTAATATCTAGACTACTACACCTCTATCGCTCCTTCTCTACTATAATAACCTCTAAGGTATCGGATCTTAGCGGTTTTTCCTTATATAATATTCGTTTAATATTATTTAATATTATTAGATAGCTATATTAGATAGCTATATCGATTCTTTACTTTATCTATAATAAGCGACCTCTCTAGTAACCGCCTTTTACCTACTACGACGATTAATATAATTTTAGACCTTCTCGACTTCTTAGACTTCGCGCTTCTTAGCTATATTAGTTAAATATATTATATAGCTACATTAAGTAGCTATATTATATAGCTATATAGGCTAGGATCTAGACTTTATTAGACTTACTAATCTAATCGGCGAGATAGCGAGATAGAAGGCCTAAGTAAAGCGTAGTCGAGTCCCGACCTTTAGTTTAGAGCGTATAGTACAATATATATAAAAGAATAATCCCGATATTACTTTTTACTATATTAATAAGTACGCTAATAATAGCGATAACGACCTACTAAAGTAAGACGAGCTAGTCGACAACTCTATACTAGATAGCCTATATAATAACGATAACGACGAGTCCTACGACGATAAAGGTATTAAAATAGCCTAGTAACTAGAGCCTAATAGGTCGATACCGCCTCTACCTATACTAAATCGAGCTTCTACTAACCTACTACTAACTAAGTCGTCTAGTAATAGCTATATAAGTAGCTATATACGCCTACTATTAGCTCCTACTCTACTACTAACTAAGCTATATAGTAATAGCTATATAAGTAGCTATAATAGTCCTATATAGCTCGTAGGCCTACCTCTAAAGAGTAGAGGCTTCCCTCTACCTCCTTTTCTACTATATAAGGCTCTAGGGCTCTATAAGACTAGCGAAATAGTATAGAACCCTATTAAGGAAACTATATCGAAGAAGAGAGAAACTATATCGAAGAAGAGAAGTCGAGATAAGGATACTACTAAATCGTAGAAGGTACTATTAGGTAGAGATAAGAGGCGTAAAGAGGAGATATAGCTATTAGAATCTAGGACTACTAGACGTAACTAGCTATAGCGAGAGAAGATAACTAACGAAGAGAGGCGACTAGACCTAAGCTATAAAGCTAGGGACTAGAAGTTCTACTACTAGGTAAACGACTTTAAGAAAGATACTAGCTATAACTCTATACTCGAGCTAAAGAAGTTCTAGTAGCGTTAAGTAAAAAGAGTAGAATAGGAGGGCCTCGAGTAAGTTTAATATAGCTATTAAATATAGCTATTAATACTAATATATATAGGCTCGAGCGAGTAAATATAATAGAAGAAGACCTCGGATAGGTTAATACTAGCTAGGAGATTAGTAGCGAGAATGTTCTTACTAGTAAAGGTAACGTTAGGTATAAGCTATTAAGTGTCGAATAGTACTAGGTCGAGTACGACGAATACGACTACGCTAAGATAAGAGATAAAAGCGTAATTCCTATCGAGCCTAAGCTAGAGCCTACTAAAGAGCGAGCTAAGTACGCGAAATAAGTCTAGCTATCGAGGTACTATACGACTATCGACCTACTCGAATAGCGCGCTCTCTACTACTACTAGTATAACGCTATCTATAATATATACTAGAAGTTTAAGCGAATTAGTAATATCGACCTAACTCTAGTAAGTAGCTATATATATAGCTATATATATAGCTACTTAATATAGCTATATATATAGCTAGTAGAGCTAATAAAGGTATAGGATAATATTACGAGTTATACTCGTAATAGTACTAGGTAGCTATACTCTGTTTTTAATACTATAGATCGGGCTATAATCCGTAATATAATATTATAGGATAGCGAGTTCCTCGACCCGATTAGATAGGCTTTTCCTATAGACTACGATTTCGCGCGTTATAGATTCGAATATAGATTCGAGAACTACCTAAATTCCGAAGTTATATATACTATTTTCGATATATTCTATTAAGTACCTAGGAACTTCTAACCTAAGACTCGGCTACTTTATAACTAGTTTACTAATATAGGGGTCTATAACATACCTAGCCTAGAGACCTTTATAGCCTAGTTTATTAACCGAGACGATATATACCCTATAGAGAGTATTAACGACCTAGCTAGCGAGTAGTTCGACTACTACTAGCGTAAGGAGACCCTTATTAATTCCTTACCCGACCTAAAGCTAGTAGATAAGACTAAGAAGAAGCTTTAGGAGAAGTAGGCTCGTTAGCCTAACTACCTACCTACGTTTAAGGTCCTACCTCGCTAGGTTAAGCTAGGCGACGTAGACTTTACTAGTAAAATAGCTATTAACGCCCTCCTCGAGTAGGACGAGCGTAAAGCTAAGGCCGAGATAAGAAAGGTACGTAACTAGCTATATAGCTATTAAATATAGCTACTAACTTAAAAGTAGGGTTACTAGCTCTCTAAGTATAGCTTTAGTAGAGATTAGAGTAAAGCGCTAAAAGTACGTAACTAACTATATAGCTATTAAATATAGCTACTAACTTAGAAGTAGCGCGATTATCGCCTACTCTAGTTAGAGGCGAGAGAGGTAAGTCTTAGTATATATAGCTATTAAATATAGCTACTAATTATTAAATAGTATAAGCGTCGGTAGGCTTATAAGAAGCGTAAGCGTTAGTAGGCTCGTAAGAATACCTACGCTAAAGCCCTTACCTAGAAGGCTAAAATAGTAAGTGCCTAATAGCGTAGCTATTAAATATAGCTACTAATATAGATTAGGATATAGCTACCTATACGAAGACCTCTACTACTATCGACGTAGAGTATAATAAGAAGATAGCCGAACTAGAGTCCTAGCTTATTAAACGCTAGGAGGTTACTAAGCTCTCGCGCTAAGCTAGTATCGTTACCCTAGATATAAGTAAATACTTAGAGGTTATAGAGTAGGTTAAAACCGACGATAAAGGAGATTTTAGTAAGTAGTATAGAGTTACTATAGTAACTAAGCGTCGTTACTCTATAGTAACGATACTATAGTAACGATACTATAGTAACTAGCGGTAGTAGATAGTTACTACCTCCTCTATAGATAGTCTACTAGGTATATAAGACGTACCTACTAAGATTATCCTACCTCCGTTATTATATATACTATCTATATTATTCTCTAGCTATCTATATTAACCTTACTACGACTAGTACTAGCTATATCTACTAGCTATATTAAGATACCGTAGATTAACTCTAGTACTACGATACCTAGTTATAGATCCTCTCCTAGAAGTCGATAGACGAGATCTACTATACGACGGGAGTAGGAAAATAGTCGATAGATTACTTAGTTATAATAGTCGTAATAATTAATTTCTCGTTCTCTATTCCTAGGTACTCTAACCTACTATAGTAATAAACGATAACGTAGTACTTCGCTAACTAGAGGTCTTAGTAATTCTCGACTCTCTATTCTAGGGTATAGAGATCCGACTCTATCGAGTCTACTTATTAGTCGTCGTTCGTTCTAGGAACCTAGTAGTATACGACGACGACTAGACTTTCTAGACGATACCTCTTTTATAGAAAGTTCTCTAGTACTATAAAACTCTTAGATTAATACTACTAAGCTTATTCCTATATATAGCGTATACGTCTATACGAAGGAGACTAGCTCTAAGATTATCGAATTAGTAATAACCTAGTAGAAGCTTAACAGGTAGAAAAATAAATACGTAGGGAAGTAGAAGAAAAGTAATAAATTACTATTCGTTTTTAGTAGCTCTACTAGAAGATCCTATATATAGGGGTTCTTCTATAAAAGTATTATAACTAATATAATAAAGCCGGTTATTCTTTATAAGATATACTATAATACTTTTACTTACCTAGGCCTAGGCGATAGAGTAAAAACCGCGGATAGGTATATATCTACGTCGAAGTAATATCTAGTAGTAGCTAGATAGTAAGGTAGGCTAGAAGATAAGGTAAAGCGAGCTAAGGATAATATAGTACGTTTCTCTTATAGCTATACTTAATACCTACGATCGATAGCTATATTTAATAGCTATACTCGATAGCTATATTTAATAGCTATATTCGATAGCTACGGGTAATAGCTATATATAATAGCTA